>CM064566.1:28420372-28613179 GCA_032716605.1 Paralithodes platypus
TTCTCGTGTCAGTTAACATTATATGTCCTATCTTTTAGTGTATTCGATTTACACGTGTGGTGTTCTGCCTTTATATAGTTCTAAATCAGTACAAGCATCTTATGAGCATCAGACTTTCTTCAGAAGTTTCCAGGTCTATGCTGTAGGACTATACTTCACTTTCTTTCAGATAGGAGTGCATAGTTTATTGTTGTTTAGAGTAACTGTATTGAAGCATCTTTTTATTGTATTAAATCTTGCAGGGATTTAATTGATCTTTCCATAGATTCCTTTTTATGCATTTTAACGTAACTTGCAACTTGTTTGTTATCAGGCTATACCAGTGCAGGTTAGCCTGAAGTAGAGTACATTTATGCCCAGTTAAGGATACCCCGCTATCGCAGATTAACCCTGGAGGGTATAGGTGTTTTGTTCGCCGGCATATAAGTTCGAGGGTTATATGTCATTACTTCATTTGGGGCACATTTAGTTACAGCCCGGGCCAAGGTAGCCCCGGTTAAAAAGGTAACTATCCCTAAAATGGAATTGACTGCCATGCTGCTATTAGCATGTCTGGTGCAACATGTACGCGCAGCATACGAGAGCGAATTAAATATTGAAATCGTTCACGTATGGTGCGATAGTCAGGTCGCACTCAACTGGATACATAGCAAGAAGTCTCTGCCAGTTTATGTGCGGAATAGGGTAGATGAGATTAGAGCCCTTTTGCCAGACGTTGCTTATCATTATGTAAATACAAAAGAAAACCCTAGTGATCTCATAACTAGGGGTATAACGGCTAGCCAGCTAGTGAAGTCCGAATTGTGGTGGCATGGTCCAAAGTGGCTGCTCCATGAAAGTGAATGGACGATTTGGCATGCTGTTGGTGAGGGACTTCTGCCACTGGAAACAGTGGCAGTTACAGCCCAACCAAATGAGCCACCGGGTCCAATCATAGAGTGGGCAAGATTCGGTGACTATAATAAACTAGTCAGAGTTGTCGCTTGGGTATTGCGATATGTATCCAATATCAAGCTTAAAGTAACGGGCCAACTCTGCAATAAGGGTCACAACATTGATGCTCGTGAATTTAAAGCAGCTGAAGTAACTTTGATCAAATGGGTTCAAGTAGAAACCTTTTCCAATGAATTAGAATCCTTGCAAAGCTCGAATAAGACATTAATGCCTAATATAGTGCGTCAACTAAGGTTGCACCTAGACAATGGCCTCATCAGGTATGAGGGTCGCCTGAAGTGGTCGGGTGTAACAGACGGCACAAACCGCCCTATACTTATGACAACAAGACATCACGTTACTGATCTATTGATCATACGTGCACATAGGGAAGTAAAACACTACGGGGTATGTCATATTATATCAAATTTACGTCTCACATGGTGGATACCCAGAGTTCGACAAGTAGCTCGACGCGTAAGAAAGTGTGTAATATGCCAGAGACTAAAAGGTAAACCATATGCAACTTGACCAGCTCCACCTCTACCTGAATGCCGTGTAAAGCACATAGAACATTTCCAAGTTGTAGGGTTAGATTACACAGGGGCATTGAAGACGAGAGAGCATGAAAAGGTTATTTATTATTGTTTACCTGTGCAACATCTCGAGCGGTACACCTAGAACTATGTGATAATATGTCTAGCGAAGAATTTATGCTGGCGTTTAGACGGTTTTGTGCCCGTCGTTCATTCCCTCAACTCATTCTTAGCGACAAGCTCCCACTTATGTCCAAGCATCAAAATATCTAAAGGATATGAGTAGTGTTCCTACTATCATAACTTTTTTGGGAGACAAAAAATGCGAATGGAGGTTCATTCCAGTTAAGGCACCTTGGTTTGGTGGTATGTGGGAACGATGTGTCGGCATAGTAAACTCAGAGCGGTTGTAGGACGTGCTCTATTAAAGAAGAGTGAGTTGACGACAGTCCTCACAGAGATAGAGGCAGTCGTGAATGATCGCCCGCTTACATATGTGTACACCGACCTGCAAGAACCACTACCATTAATGCCAGCTCACTTGCTATATGGAAAACCATTGACTGCGTTTCCATCTGATTTTCAGTCCATAGTAGAGTTAGAGGATCCCTCGTTGTACTCTGAGGTAGCGGTGTCTATGAGATACCAGTATATATCTAGGATGATCGAGGATTTTAGGAAACGGTGGATTAGTGAAAATCTGCTAGCATTGAGGGAAAGGAGTGTTACTCCCTCTGGTAGACCAACGGCACCTACAGTTGGTGAAGTTGTTTTAATTAAAGAAGATAGTCCTCGTTTATACTGGAAATTAGGCCGCGTGTTGGAGGTATACAAGGGGGCAGACTCTGTAGAGCGGGTGGCGCTATTGAAGACAGCCACTGGAACTACTGTTCGTCCTATCGCACGTTTGTACGCTTTGGAGCTCGATTCCGTATTGCAATCTGATGCTCCACCTGTTATTGCTGGGTCCGAGGTTTCTCTAAGGAACGATTCCCCTCTTACTAATGGTGATCATTCTCGGACCGGGACGCGTCCCAGACGCGCTGCTGCTGGCGCCGTCAACTTGTGGCATCAGAAGATAGCCTCTGGGCAACTTTAGGTTTAAGGTGGGGTTCAAGTCTTTTTTTGTGGGGGGGAGTGTATCGTATAAATACGATAAATACGATAGGCTATGACTCTTTTGTGATCTCGTATGTCTCTGTGACGTCACGGTCGCTCCTACAGCACGACGTAGGACGAGTAGATCGTATATTATAAGATTGTAAATAAGTTAAGTTATAAAAGGCCTAATATGCTATTATTAAGCAATATTGCCATAGTCTTATGTAGTATATATGAATTTATCGTATATATTAATATAATTTATCATATAGAGCAACCTAGATGCGGTACGATAATTTGGGCTCCTGGCGTTTGCCAAAGCAGCAAGGTGTGCCTTTGAGGAAGACCAGAGCCTTCACGAACACCAACCAGTTAACATCTATTTTCCGCCCTCAGTTGATCGCGCTTTTGAGCCTCTAATCACAATACACTGTCAGCAATACAAACAGCTACACCATCACGACGCTCTCATCGACGCCATGACTGACTGACAGATAAGCATAATAATCATGTCCATTCCCATGTAATCATTTATTCTTTCTTTAACTTGACTCGTGTCTCGGGACCGAAGTCTCGTTCCCCATTGTCCACCGCCATATTGGGTAAAACGTTCTCCCTTGCCTCGTTGCCACCTGGAACTATTGGTGAGTTAATTCCTGGCTAATATTAACCCTTATAACCTTACCCTGTATATAAATTTATTATGTGAGACCTTTGGATATAAATTAGCTTGTTTCAGATTGAATTCAATTTAGATATGGAGTAGTTTTCATTTAGATTGATTTTATTTGATTCATTATAGCTTAGTAATATTTAACTTCCATTGATAGTTTACCACACGTGCCTAATCCAATCCGATGCAGGCAGGGTGTGAGAGCCAGTTACCGACGAGAACAGGTGTGCGGGAGCCAACCACGTGTTAGAAGTTGGTGGGGGAAAGGGGGGCTGCTCATCACGTCACAGGTGCCCCGCCCCTCTCGCTCGCTTTGGCGGGAACTTGAGGAATGTGAAGGATGTGTGGAATGTCACGTCCACACCAGCTAGGCTGCTTTCTCTCTCTCTCTCTCTCTCTCTCTCTCTCGTCACGTAGGAAAGAAAGAGGGATCGTTTCTTGCAGTTGTAGGTGTAAAGTCGCGTTCAACAGGTTGGCCTGGTCACACGTCACATCTTGGTTATCTTCCAGATGTCACACCTCCACCGCTAGAAAAGAGTTCAAGAGGAGGAAAGTACAGTATATGACAAATTTTCAGACTCTTGACAAACAATCTGCCAAAACATTCTGGACCCCCTTAATATGTTTGACATCTAAGGCGTACTCCTGCAGCAACAAGCTCCACCGGGTCAGTCTTTGATTCTTGTTTTGGAACTTGTGCAAAAACTTTAATGGGTGATGGTCAGTATATACAGTATTGGAACCAGGGGCAGATTGAACATAAACACTAAAGTGGAGCGACAAAATCAATGCTAACAGCTCCTTTTCTATTACAGAGTAATTACGTTGAGCAGAATTTAACTTTTTACTAAAATAGCAAACAGGATGCAATACATTACAGTCATCCTCCTGGAGTAACACGGCTCCGACCCCAGTATTACTTGCATCAACAACTAGGGAGAAAGATCTGGTGAAATCAGGGGCACGGAGAACAGGATAGTTAGATAGAATGTATTTAGTAGCACTGAAAGCCTCCTCACAATCGAAGGACCACTCAAACTTCACATCCTTTCGGAGAAGATCTGTTAAAGGTGCTGTTAACCTTGAACAATTTAAAATAAACCTCCTGTAGTATCCAATCATCCCTAAGTATCTTTGGATTTCTTTCTTATTGGTAGGCGTTGGGAAATTTGAAATTGACTCTACTTTAGCATGAGGAGGTGCAACCTGACCCTGTCCTACTATAATATCCAAGATATTGGACAGTACTCTTAATGAAAGTGCACTTTTTTAAGTTCACTATAAGATTTGCTTCAGCATGTTTAGCAAAAAGCAGTCTGATTTGTTTGAGATGTTCTTCCCATGAATGGGAAAAAAGAAGGATATCATCAATGTACACCACACACCCAGGTACCCCTTCAGTCACCTGATTCATGAGGCGCTGAAAGGTAGCTGGAGCGTTTTTCAGGCCATAAGGCATTACTTCACAGCAGAAGGCTTGATTTTTTACCACAAAACATGAAATCTCCCTTGCTCGGGGTGTAAGAGGTACTTGCCAATATCCTTTCATAAGGTCAATTTTACTTATATAACTGGCTGTGCCAATCTGGTCAATACAATCATCAATCCGTGGCAGTGGATAAGTATCATTCAGAGTTACGGCATTGACTTATCTGTAGTCCATACAAAATATAGGACTCCCATCTGGCTTAGGCACAAGTGTGACCAGATTACTCCACTGGCTTAAGGCTCTAGTAATTATGGCATTGGACAACATGAAATCTAATTCAACTTGCAGAATACTCCTGCGCTGTGGTGAGACACGGTATGGGGATAATTTGATGGGTGCTGCATCCCCGACATCTATGTCATGCACAGCCAATGAGGTGAGCCCTGGAGTATCACGGAACACACTGGGAGACTGTGATAAAACATGGATTAGTTCTTTAGCTTTCTCTGAGGGAAGATGACGTCATTTAGTTGGTAATTCCCCCCATGCTACTGAATTATATTTAAAGTTGGATAGACCACAAGACAAGTCAAAATCGATACCTTCAGGATCTGGGACAGTCTGCTGTGGGATCTGTGGGTAAGGACTACAAACATCACCCGCACCAGGATGTCCACAGGTCCTTATTACTGCCACAGCAGGAGAATCTGGAGGAGAGGAGTCAGGGGACCTATGATAGGATTTTAACATATTTATGTGAAATACTTGCTTAGGCTTTCTCCTGTCTGGGGTAGCCACTACGTAGTCAGTAACACTCACCCTTTTTACTACTTTATATGGTCCTCTAAATTTTGCTGATAAAGGTTGGCCGAAAAGGGGAATGAAAACCAAGACCTCATCACTGGGCTCAAACTCACTCACACAGGCTCTTTTATCGTACCATACTCTCATGGTGTCTTTAGCCACTCTTAGATTTTGTGCTGCAAACTCGCACGAGGATCTCAGCCGGGTTTTGAACTCTGACACATACCTGAGGAGATTTTGGTTCCCTTCCTGACCAACTAGGCTGTCCTGCAATAGCTGCAAAGGGCCACGTACCTGGTGACCGAAAACTAGTTCATTGGGTGAGAAGCCCAGAGATTCAGTTGGAACGTCACGGGTGGCAAACAACAGAAAAGGTACTCCCTTGTCCCAATCACCTCCAGTTTCCTCACAATATTTTCTTAACATAGATTTTAGAGTTTGATGGTATCGTTCGAGGACCCCTTGACTCTCTGGGTGGTAGGAGCTGGACTTCACATGGTCGATACCCAATTCCTTCAGGGACTGCTGAAATATATTGGAAGTGAAATTAGTACCTTGATCACTGCACCTCATGGGGGAAACCCATTCTGGTGAAGAATTTGAGCAGTTCCTTAATAACTGTTTGGGCTGAAGTATTTTTTAACCGTATAGCTTCTGGGTATCGAGTTGCCATGTCCATTATAGTTAACAAATATATATGTCCCTGGGATGTCTTTGGCAATGGGCCAACGATATCCACTACCACCCGAGTGAAAGGGTTCTCGAACACTGGTAAGGGCACCAGAGGGTGTGCAGGCCCCTTTTGATTAGGTTTTTCTGTCATCTGGCAGGTGTGACACTCTCTACAGAACTCCACTACATCTGCACGCATTCCTGGCCAGTGAAAGTGGGCTCTAATGCGATCTAAGGTTTTCCTCACACCTACTGTAGGTGCCCTGCTAAGGGTATACTATGGGCCATTTCTAGTATATCTCTACGACAAGGTTTAGGAACTAATACCGGATGTACGTCCCATGCCCCGTCATCAATAGGTCTATGTGGCGGTCTCCACCTACGCCACAAAACTCCTTTCTTCATATAAAAACATTCACCCTTCTCCTTCTCACTCTCCTCTTGTCTCACGGCACTGGCAGCTAACTCCTTACACTCACTGTCATCTCGCTGCAACTCTACCAGGCCACTAGGACAATTAGGAGGGGTGTCATAGCCACAGACAGTCCCCACCCTAGCAGCACAGCTGATCACCACACCGCCA
Organism: Paralithodes platypus; assembly: GCA_032716605.1. NCBI lineage: Eukaryota > Metazoa > Arthropoda > Malacostraca > Decapoda > Lithodidae > Paralithodes > Paralithodes platypus. The sequence continues at coordinate 28,427,104 of CM064566.1, forward strand.
GACGTACGACGAACAATACAAAGAATCTATGTACAGTTTGCCGCACAAGTCATGAATAAAATCGTAATTTGGAAGCTTCGGGCAAACCTCCCCAACCCCCTCACTCACTCCTCCTCCTCCTCCTCCCTTCCACCTCACCTTCCCTCCCTCGCTTCCACTGTCCGGCTCAAGTGTTTCACGGTTATGTAGTAGGTGTGTTGTAAAACATTATTACTAATTGCTTTCATTTAAGTATATTGATGCCCTAGCCGTAAAATAGTATATTAATTATGTTCTTAACCCATTCTGTACGGGTGACGTCTATATTATTTTATTTTTGCTACATTTAGACGACTTTATGAAGCTTAGGAAGGATATGTGGTAGCTAAAAGGATTAAATGATTGGTTGAGATAGTGTGTAGTCTCTTAAGTGGCAGACGTCCTTCCCAAGCTTAACCCCTTCAGCACCATGACATGTTTTTGCCTTTCATTATGGCTACATTTAGACGATTTAATGCAGTTTCAGAAGGACCTATGGTGTTCAGAGAGTTTATTGAGATCGGGTTTACCCATATGAGTCATACAGGTAGACTATAAACTAAAGAAAATCGTCTAATGGTAACCAGAATATGATACAACTTACGTCATGTTGGTGAAGGGGTTAATGTAATCTCATATTTGCCTGAATATAGGCGGGTGCCCCACCCCGAAAGGGGTTGAAATAGGGGAGCTATCCCCCCCGCCAAAGGCGGCTTTCTAGGGCCTTTCCTAGCTGATGCTGAGAGGATTGGGTTCTAGTCATGTGGTGATGGGCTGATCTATCAGAGTGAGAACTGAGCGATCTCTGCCATACCCATAGCTTACTCTGACTGTTCCTTTTACTTATATATTTTTTAGATCTCGAGTGACGGCGTCTCTTCCGTGGATTGACCTCCCAATCTACCAAGATTGGAAGCCAAAGCGTCACATTTTTCCTTTGCCCCTCAGCTTTCTCTTCATAATTGCTGAGGGGCACAGGGCCCTGGGTGGGGCTTTGGTTTCCCGGGCGTTTCTGCACCCTCCTCAGCTCCCCGCCATGGAGTGGCTTCGGTCACCCAGGCTTTATTGTGGTCGGCAGGGAGGGTTCTGTAGGGGCGCTCGGTTATGGCCTTGGCCTTGCTCGGGGCCTTGGGGCTGTTCGGCCAGGCAGCTTGGGGAACAACAATAACAAAGTTTAAATTTGTAATCGTATTTCATAAAGCAATGCATGGATAGGTTACGCATGAGGCATATTTCAGACAACACAGAGAGGGAGAGAGAGAGAGATTAGTGATTCAACAACTAGGTCATCTTTCAATAGATAGATAGATAGACCTTAAGTATTCCCATTTCAGTTATGATTCGGGATATTATATAGTATATGTATAACAAGTGAACATATATAGTTCTCTCCCGCATTTCCAATTGTGTGATATCATTGAGAAATGGATGAGCAATATACATGTGATGTAACCATTAAGTATTCAAAAATCAGTTTAAAATACTTAATAAGAGAGTAATGGTAAAATCTACAACATAATATGATGAAAAGGAGAAATAAACAATTACCGGTATTCTCTGTATTGTAATTTACTTATACTTTCATACAAAGTAATGGTTTTTGCATTTAAACCCATATAATCCTTAATAGACACGAGAAATGTTAATTTGACAACAAATAATGCGTATATATACAAACTAAATAAATATTATGAATATTATGAATATTATGAATATTATGAATATTATGAAAGATTATATTCCAAGTTTAAGGCAAAACTTCATTATGAACCTATTGGTATAGTTTGGATTAGATACTTCTTGGCGAAAACAAATATATAAAAATACGCATTCTAGGATTCTGATAGATCATTAGTTAACTCAATATTTTGTCCAGTCTCCATCTGCATCTATGACGCCCTGTAATCTGTCCCGCATATTTCTTACATGATTATATACTACATTTTGGTTTCGTCGGAATAGCTCCCACTCCTGCCTTGTGTGGTGCAGTAGTTGCTGGGAGGTCCGCTCTGGTCAGGTGTCCACGTATTTACGATGGTTCCCCACACGTTCTCAATGGGATTAAGATCACATCCCTTACTAGGCCAGTCCAATAGCTGCACGTGACGCTGATCTGCAAACCATCGCTTCACAATCCGGGCTGTGTGAATTGGCGAGTTGTCCTGTAATTATAATCAGATGATGGGAGTTATATTGTATAATTGCATCGCATATACCCAAAACATTTTAATACTTGTTACATGTGATGCACAGGATGGCCCAGCGTACTCATGTTACTATAAAGCGAACTTGGCAATAATCGTCATCCTTAATCTCTTGTGAATTCCAAAGGGGCTACAGCAAATGGCCTATAAATGTCCACCTGTTTCCTGGCCGAGTCTTTCCAAATGCTTAACCCTTATTTAGCGGCGAGCAACATAAGTCGAGTTAAATAAAGCTGGACTATGTGGCGGCGCTCGACATAGGTCGAGTGGCAATTTCAGCACGTAATGTGGCTGAGAGAGAGAGACAAGTGGTGGCAGGAGACTAGCGAGCGTATGACTGCTCCAGACCACCGCGGCGAACCTACTGACACAAATCTCAGCTCCCTCCTCCCTCTCTCACTCGCTACATACTCAATTATGTACTGAAAGTACCGAATTACCTGCTTTTTGCACTCGCGTTGCACGGTTATTGCAAGAAAACTATCCATCATACAAGGATCGTTATGGTGTCATTCGAAAGCTCTGTTTATGCCCTTTCAGGGATAGGTACTTGTTTTACGTTCTGGGTCTTATTTAGGCATGAAAATGATCACGTAAACAGCCCTATTTTGGCTAAAAACACCCCGCTGTGCGGTACACATAAATAAACCGCATAGGCCGCTCGTAAGGTGTTAAAATGGTAACTCGATTGCGTTTGAGTTATATGGGTCATATGGGTTATATGGGTTATGGGTCATATTATACACTATTATTATTATTATTATTATTATTATTATTATTATATATATATATATTCACTGATTACACGACTGATTTATCTGGTTATATTGAGTCTTATTATAAATGTGTACTCATATGAGTATACAAGTTTATATCATAAGTAAACCGTGTAACACACAACTACAATATACCTGCATAAAGATAATCTGTTCAGGGTAAGGTAAGGCATACTGGCGAACGGTAGGCAGCATCACTTCTTCGAGAATCTCGATGTATTGCTCCGAGTTAAATCGCCCGTGGATCTCCGCTAGTTCGCCAATGCCATGTAAGTTAATCCAACCCCAAACATTTGCAGTCACATGTCCACTTCTGGCTACTTCATGGATATTTCTTCTCTCATATCTTGTTCCATCTTCTCTCCAACAATGAAGTCGACCATGAGTAGTAGAAGCAAATGTTTTTTCATCAGAAAATATGACTCTTCCCCAGTATGCAAGATCATTGTGGACATGTTCTAGAGCAAACTGCAGCCTGGCTTCACGATGTCGTTCCTCAAATTTTGGCTTTTGAGCAGGAGGATGGTGGTGAATACCTGATGCATGCATACGGCGCCGGACAGTATCATCCGAGATGTCCAAATTTAAAGATTCCCGGATAGCCTTTGCATTGGTGAGTGGTTTGTTCCGTGCTTCATTTACAATTCTTTCGTCGTCATCTGCAGTGGTTTTTCTTGGGGCTCCACACCTAGGAAGATCTAAGAGACTGCCAGATTCCTGCCATCTCTCAACCCACCGATCAACTGTTGGTTTGGTTATCCCCATCATGGCTGCTATCTCGGCATGTTGATGGCCTGCACCCCACAGGCCAATTATCTGGCCACGCTGAACTAGTTTCTGTTGAGCTCGATACTCAAAGGGCGTTGTTCAATGTAGTTTGCCATTAGAGAGAGAGAGAGAGAGGAATTTCCTGAAATATTTGTGTATACATTCATTGTTGTATATTATTATTGTTGTATACTATTATTTGTTATCTATATTCGGTTTTGTGTGTGAATATTTAATTGTCAGAGTTTCTGTCTTCCAGAAAATTATTCAGTATTCAATATATTTCAGAATTGCCTACTTCATTTACTAATTCCTCTCTTATAATAACTAATAAGGCAATATTATTCAGGATTATATATGACCCAATACATTTCGGTGGACTGCATTTACAGTGTTAATGCCATGAGATAAAAAGCTTATCTTATCACTTCATCACCACTCTTATTATTGTAAGCATTATTACCCGTATTTGTTCTGACCCTCTATTGATGCTTTAACATTCGTTATTTAGATTACTTCCCCTTTATGGTCAGATCGCGTGTATATTACTCATCCATTTCTCTATCATATCACATAGGCCTAATTGGAAATACGTTTTTTTGGGAAAGAACTATATATGTTCACTTATACATATACTATATAATATCCCGATTCATAGCTGAAATGGGAATACTTAAGTTCTATCTATCTATCTATCTATCTATTGAAAGACGACTTATTTGTTGAATCACTAATCTCTCTCTCTCTCCCTCTCTTGAGATGTCTGGAATATGCCTCATACGTAGCCTATCCATGAATTGCTTTATGAAATTCGATTACAAATTTATACTCTCCTAAACTTTGTTAACCCATCTAGTAACAGTGACGTCCTTTTCAATATAGTCTGGCAAATATTTGAAGATTACATTAAGCTTGGCAAGGACGTCTGCCACTTAAGAGACTACACACTATCTCAACCAATCATTTAATCCTTTTAGCTACCACATATCCTTCCTAAGCTTCATAAAGTCGTCTAAATGTAGCAAAAATCAAATAATACAGACGTCACCCGTACATAATGGGTTAAGAACATAATTAATATACTATTTTACGGCTAGGGCATCAATATACTTAAATGAAAGCAATTAGTAATAATGTTTTACAACACACCTACTACATAACCGTGAAACACTTGAGCCGGACAGTGGAAGCGAGGGAGGGAAGGTGAGGTGGAAGGGAGGAGGAGGAGGAGGAGTGAGTGAGGGGGGTGGGGAGGTTTGTCCGAAGCTTCCAAATTACGATTTTATTCATGATTTGTGCGGCAAACTCATACAGTGTGCGATATTAGATTCAACAAAAGGATCCAACATCACAATGTAGTATTTGTAATGAAACAGCACACGATCGATGTTCTTATGTTAACAGCAGAAAAGAAATGGAATGCGATAAATGCAAGGAATTAGCAATTACCCACTCCACCAACTCTACATTACCCACAGCATTACCATTAATACCACAGATATCGGCGACCCAAGTAGCACAACATGCAACAAGAACAACAATAAAAACAGGTAGCACTCGCAAATACATCTACAGGGAAGCAGCATCAACGGACCATGAAAACAACAACAGCAAACAACCACAGCCCGACCGCGAGTATCCCCTACCCTCTCCCACACAAACAGATGATCGACGCGGACCAAACCACACCTCCAGTCGTATGATAAACAGTAAGAAAAAACTATGTATAGTCTGTAATATTGGTTTCAACAATAGGAGTTCACTTTTACAATGCAACAGTTGTAATGAAATTGTTCATAACCGATGTACTTACGTTAACAGTAGAAACGAAGTTGAATGTGTTAAATGTAGGAACTCAGCTGTACAACATCGCGAAACCATCTGTTTTATTTGTGAATCACTCATAACACGACGTCAGAAGATCCAAAACTGTGTAAAGTGTAAACAGGTAGCTCACATGAAGTGCATCTCTAAGAAGACCAACAGTGAAGAACGGGAATTCCTTTGCAATCAGTGTGCCTTGCATTCATTACCGAATATTAATGTAAATGATCCAAGTATTAACAACTCAGAATCCAGCCAGGACACATTCAAAATCAAAGATGAATACAGAGTGTTCACCAACAAAGGGCTCCATCTTATCCACATTAACGCCAGATCAATGTACCATAAATTGTCAGAAATAAACTTGTTAGCTAATAAGGCCAAAGCTTCAATAATTGCAATCACAGAAACCTGGCTGGATTCAAGTATAAACGATGGTGAAATAAACATTCAAGGTTTCAACATGGTTAGGAATGATCGCAATAGGCATGGGGGAGGAGTATGTCTGTATGTAAAAAACAACCTCACACACACAACTAGGACCGACCTCCATGTAGAAAATCACCAAGCTCTGTGGATCGACCTACACCTGCCGAGGACAAGACCCATCACAATTGGGGTATGCTATAGGCCACCAGCCGACACACAATTCTTGACCAAATTTGAACGAACTTTGTCATCGCTAGACCCTCGGAATGAATCCATCATACTAGGGGATTTTAACCTGTGTTACAAACAACGAAATGATAGGCTTGTACGAGAATATAGGCATATACTGACAATCCACAATCACAAACAACTCATCACAACCCCCACACGTATCTCTGAGAACACTGCCACAATATTAGACCACATAAACTGTAACAGAGAGGACAAAATATCCCAATCAGGGGTTATACAGACTGGGATAAGTGATCACTTCGTCACATATTGCACACGGAAAACCACAAAAATTACCCTAGAGAATCACAAGATTATCAAAACAAGGTCACTCAGAAACTACAATAAGGAAACATTTCTGGACATTTTATGGAATACAGACTGGTCTCCAGTGTTTGGAAGTACAAACTTTAATGACGCATGGGTTGGCTTCAGAACCATCATCACAAACATCCTAGAAGAAATAGCTCCTCTGAAAGACATACGAATTAAAGCAAGGTCAGACCCATGGATCAACAATGACATACTACACCATCTGGAACACAGAGACAATCTGTTAAAAAGGCTAGTGAAACATAGACAGGATCAAGGTCTGAAACAGGGCCAGGAATAAACTAAGTAGGAAAATGAAATCAGCGAAAAATAATTATTTTCACGATAAGGCAGAGGAATATCAGAATAACCCAAAGAAACTATGGAGGCACCTAAAAACAACAGGCTACAGCAACAAGACAAGGGATTCGTCTAACACTAATATTGCTCTCACCATTAATGATCAGGTTTGCCACGATAAACGACAAATTTCAACCTACTTCAACTCCTTCTTCACTTCCATAGCAAACACACTTGCACAGAACCTACCTCAACCTCTCAATAAATACACGACAACAACGGCCACCTTTCGTAATTTCTACAGATATAAAGACATACACCCGAACACATTTAGATTGCAAAATGTTACACCAAAATACACTTTTGATGAGCTGTCTAACCTAAATGTACATAAGAGCACAGGACCAGACAAAATTCCTGCCAAATTTCTACGAGATGGAGCCATTGGTATAGCAGGCCCCCTAACCCACATCATCAACTTGTCAATTAATACCAACACAGTACCTGCTGAACTGAAGGAAGCTATTGTAACCCCTCTATTCAAGAAAGGAAATAAACTAGAAGTTGGCAACTACAGACCAGTTAGCATATTATGTATTGTATCTAAACTCCTTGAAAGAGCGGTATACACCCAAATTGAACACTACCTCAAACAAAATTATCTATTCTATAAGTTTCAATCAGGTTTCAGATGCATGTACTCGACAGACTCCTGTCTCATTCACTTAACGGATCACATTCGTAAAGAAATGTCTAAAGGTAACTACACCGGTATGGTTCTTCTTGATCTACAAAAAGCGTTTGACACAGTAGACCATGATATCCTATGTAATAAACTACAAGCAATGGGCATAGGGTCTGTGAACTGGTTTAAATCTTATCTTAGTGGTAGAACCCAAAGAGTCAAAATTGATGATAATATATCTGATCCTATGCCAATTAACTGTGGGGTCCCGCAGGGAAGCATCCTTGGTCCCTTACTCTTTCTCTGTTATGTGAACGACATGGAACTGAGCGTCTCATGTAAATTATTACTGTATGCAGACGACAGCGTGCTTCTGGTTTCAGGAAAAGACCCAATAAGTATTGCCGCTTCACTTTCCAAAGAACTAGCATCATGTAGTGAATGGCTAGTGGAAAATAGACTATCTCTTCACCTGGGCAAGACGGAAGCCATCTTATGTGGAACAAAACGCAAACTGAAACACATTGTGGGCTTCTCGGTCAACTGTAATGATATTCCTATAACAACAGTGTCACAAGTTAAATATCTCGGACTGAAACTGGACGCGAGTTTGTCAGGTGAAACAATTTTGGAATCTATCCTGAGTAAGTGTAGAGCACGTATAAAGTACCTGTATAGACAGGTGGGATGCTTGTCCGCGGCGACCAAAAAGACCCTCTGCCAAGCGCTTGTTCAATGTCATTTTGACTATTCTGTGTCATCCTGGTACTCTGCATCATCTAAATCAGCACAGCACAAACTTCAGGTCACTCAAAATAAAATGGTTAGGTTCATGCTGAACCTAGGACCCAGATCACATGTTGGCCAGGAACAACTTCAGTCACTAGGTATGCTCAATGTCTCTGACAGGGCCAAACAAATCAGGCTAACTAATGCCTTCAACATTTTCTATGACAGAGCTCCAGAGTATCTAAAGAATGATTTTGTTAAAGCAAATGAGAGGAGTGGACATAATACAAGAAACAGGATGTTTAATTTTAAGGTCCCGAGAATCCAAGGACAGGGTAAGCAAACATTCTTCTTCACTGCCATCAAAGACTGGAACGACCTACCCCAGTCAGTCCGTGAAAAGAGAACACTGTATTCCTTCAGACGTAGCCTGAAGGAACACCTGAACCGGACAGCTGCGAGAAGGGAGCACCAAGCTTATGTCTACTAAATACGACATAAGAGATAGACAAACCAAACTGAAATGATTACTGATTACGGATTACTGATATTTACTATAGGATGTAAGGTATCTTAAAATAACCCCCCTCGAAATACTTTCTCTAAAGTATCTATTTCTTTATCCTCCCCATTTCCCCAGCTAACCTAATCCCACAAGGACCCCAATGGAAATACGCCTAACGGCCTTATTGGGCTATCCTTAGTTGGAATTATGCAAGGCTGGTACATGTCATATTTATAACATACTATGTGGTACCAAGTCTGTAAATTGCTAACTGAATAAATATTATTATTATTATTATTATTATTGTCATGATCATTTGGCTCAAGGTTAGCCAGCCATAAAAGTTTCAGACATATCTACTTCAGACTCCGCATCAGGCACAGTTAGAGCATCATTCACTACTCTTTCATCCCTTTTATCTACCTTCACAGTTGGTACAATTATATCTGAGGGAACTGCTACTTGGGCCATAGATCGAGTGACAGCACCCACTGGGAAAACCTTTGGCATCTCCTTCTCGAGCTCGCCGGTCAGTGGCTCGTCAACAGGGGAAAGTGACAAAATGGGGTCTGGTCGGACCCTTTCACCAGCCACATCATTCCCCAAAAGGAGTGTTACCCCAGGCACAGGGATGTCCTGAGGCCTACACAAAGGTATACAGGCTTCACCCCTCAGCAAATCACACTCAATCTCACCATTCACCAAATTAGCAGAAAATTGACCTCCAGCACCTCTCATTATTACTGATTCGCCAGTTGGGCATTCAGAATAAGGATTCACCATGAGGGTGCTAGTAGAACCAGTATCTCTTAAGATTTTTACCTCATGTACACAACCATTTATTTTCACACATCCAGATGAAATAAAGGGACGGTAGCTATCCTGAACTGATGGGGATACTAAGACAGGCTTAACCCTTGTGGGTTGTACCACACACGCTACTCTGCCATTTCCTGTCTGATTTACGTTAGCTAGGTACTCCTGCGGTCGGGAGCCCTGCGTCAAAGGCACATTTGGGAGGTTTTGGTTATTTGGGGAGGCAGTTACTGCGGCTACTGTCGGTCCCGATCTCCCGTCTCTCTCCTTTGCCCATCATTGATAAGCTAAGTGGCCTCTCTTGCCACAATAGGTACACACTTTCTGGGATACATTCCCCTTGTAAGCATTATTTGTTTTAGTTTAGGCCCCAGCTCTGTTACCATTACCAGGAGTCCCATTCTTAGTTGGGGGAGCATTTTTAGTTTGGCTTGCATGGAGAGACTTTACAGGCTTTTGCGAGTGACTAGATTTATCGGATTTGTGATTGGAGAACTTATTATTATCATAGGGCTTTTTCCCACGAAATTTGTTGTTTAGTACATACGTATCAGCCATGTCTGCAGCTTCGGCATGAGTTTCTACCTTTTTCCCTCTCAAATGATAGGCTACTGATGAATCTACCTTCCATAGGAAGTTCTCAAGCAAGATTAACTCTTTCAGACCCTTAAACTCAGTGACATTCTTACTTGTTAGCCAGTTATTTAAAGCTTTGTTCATGGTCCTGGCAAACACTGTATGAGTTTCCTCGAATTTTTTATGAGTCTTTCTGAAAGTCTGTCTATATGCTTCAGGCAGCAGTTTGTAGGTTTTTAGAATGGCTGCTTTGAGACGGTCATAGTCTTGCCGAACCTCAGACTCTACTGAAATGTAAGTTTCCCGACCTTGTCCTGTCAACACCGTTTGCAACATAAATGGCCACCGATCTCTTGTCCACCCCATACCTGTAGCAACCTCCTCGAACAACACAAAAAAGTCCTGAACATTGTCCTCGGTGAACGGGGGAATTACACTCGTCATGGTTAATCCCGGAGGGGGAGCAAGCACATTGTTTTTGGACTTGGTTTGAGCAGTTAATTGGGCCATGCGATATTGATGATTTAGCTCTAGCCGAGTTTGGGCTTGTTGTGCCTGTATTTGGGTTTGTTGTGACTGTGCTTGCAGCTGAGCGTCTGCCTGGGCAGCATTTAACCTAGCTAAATCAAGATATTGTTCAGGGGTAAATCCCTCTGGCAAATTCTCACCAAACCGCATCTGTATCCCATTACCGAGTCCTCCACCAACCGTTCCGTTATGCTCTCCGCCCACACCCTCGTCTCCGTGAATCCCACCATTCGCTCCGTTAGGCTCACCGCCCTCGTGAATCCCAAATAATTATGACTTTATGATCTGTGCTATTTCAGGTTTTGTCATGTCCGAGACCGTTAGCTCAAAATACGAGGCTAGTACTATTAACTCTGCCTTGGACAAGAGATCGATGTCATCGGCAACGGGTGACGATTCTAAGAAATTCTTAACATCTTCCTTATTAATAATTTCAGGCATGATTATGATATGATATGAACTTAGTGAAACTTATACAAAACGTATCCTGGCAAGGTCGTCAGTTAATCTGCTAAGTATCTTGATTTAGAAGTGGTTAACTAAATAAATAAAGATAGAACAGTTAATAATAATTATGAGAGTGTAGCAAACAGCTGAAGGCCAATAGAACGTAAAATATTAAAGTTTGTTATGTTGTTACTTGCTTTCCTTTAGTTGTTGGGACAGTTATCCTTTATACTCTGATACACTTCAATTATATTTAATCAGTAAACTATTTAAAGTTACATTGAATGTTTTAATATGAAAGAGGCTATTAATTACGAATACAAAAGTTCGGTATGTAAGCAAGGTTTTAAGACACTAGAACATCTCAATTAATCTTGATTATCAGCAAAGTATTAAGATCATTTTATATAATTAATTTAAGTTTGTTAACCCTTTAAAGATTGTTTTGTTCTTTATATTATCTATTTATTCTTAGTTTATTATTATTATTCTCCTTTAGTATTTCATCTTATTTATTCTTATTACTGAAAGACATTTGACTAAATAAAAATGGTAAGGAAATATTAGCAAGTCACATATAAAAGGGAATTGTATTTATAAACGTAAATAATGTATTTTACAATTAATTAAATTAATAAGCAATGAAAGTTATGATAGATTTCAGGATCGTTTTGCATACGTTCTGATTTCACTAAAGTACTAATTAAAGTTTAGTAGGCTTAAGTAGACAATATAATTTATAGGACTTGTATAATGCCTATTCCGAATAATAGCTTTACATAAAGTCAGGTAAGTATTTAACTTATACAAGGCTTAATCATTAATTATGAATGACAAAAGCTTTACATCAAGTTAGTTAATTGTTAACAGGTAAACTAGTCAATATTCAATCACAAATCATCTCTGAATCAAACATTAATTCTAATCACCAAAAGTAAACAGTAATTCAAAATATATATATCTCCAATTAAACACATATGATTCTTCAATCACAAAATCTTAAATCAAAGGAGTGTATGTTTTCGACATACCTCGGGTTAATTAATAGTCACAGGTTTCCTACCGGGTAGAGGTGACAAGTTATGCCCTACAAATAAAAATAACTCCTATACAATAATTATACAAGCCTGTTCTCCATGCAGCTGTATACGCTTCCCAACTCCGAATGTGTCTAGTTTGATTTATCAAATCTCAGGTTTATATATCGTTCACCCACCGGACCAAGCTAATCCAATCAGAAGTCAGGATACACGTGCCTAATCCAATCCGATGCAGGCAGGGTGTGAGAGCCAGTTACCGACGAAAACAGGTGTGCGGGAGCCAACCAGGTGTTAGAAGTTGGTGGGGGAAGGGGGGGCTGCTCACCATGTCACAGGTGTCCCGCCCTCTCGCTCGCTTTGGCGGGAACTTGAGGAATGTGAAGGATGTGTGGAATCTCACGTCCACACCAGGTAGGCTGCTTTCTTTCTCTCTCTCTCTTTCTTTCTTTCTCTGTGTGACGCACCCCAGTGCTGGGCAACGCAACCTGATTGTACTCCTTGGTACTCCACTGTACCGCCCGTGATCTGGCTACCGTCAGCCGCTATGTATATTGAGTGTGACAACTTATAACTATGTTCTTTGTATCTCTGCAAAGGTCTCGTCATGTGCTAACCAGTGGTGGGTTTTGTTTTAAGCCATGTCGAGACCTTCCATTTAATATGTAGTATCAATAGAGAAGTTGATAGATAGGATAATGAGAATTCAGAGAGAGAGAGTGAGTTGGGCTTCAGAGCAAGAGGATAGCAACACGCCCGCGCTGCCGGCCCGAGTGGTTGCCCGACGTATGGACTGGTTGGCAGCCTTGCCCTTATAGCTAGGCGCGATAGGGTTGGTAGTCCATTGTTGCCTGCCTGGGCTGGGCCCATGTTGTCGTACAGCACACTGCCTGGAGGTTGGCTGTGTGTTCCTGGACTAGGTTGCCTAGAACCTTTGAGATTCTAACATCCCTTGCTCTCTCTCCCCACTTCTCACGGTTACACTCTTTCTCTCTGACGACATTACTCTCATTTCATTCTTCTCTCTATTTAAATGCATAACCTTCCCTTGAGGTCCTAAAGGAGTTTCAGCACTCACCTCTCGTATTACGCTTAGGACAAGCATATATTTACATGTATTAGATTTAAGGGGTTAATGTGAACAGCGATCTTCTTGATGAGGATAGTTGGTGAACGTTCTACATGTTCACGAGTTATATGCCACTGCTCATCATCCCCATTGTGACTAGACTTGGTGCCATGTGTAAGAGAGCCCGACCATGCCCAGAGTTGTCTGTAGAGGGACGAGGACTTAGCCTTGATTTGCATACCGAGCCAGGAGCGAGTGTAGCACCCGAGACTACAGCTCGCTCGTAGTGCCGGTTATAGTAGAGAGTAACGTAATTTATCTGTCCTTGTGTTCTTTACAGTCTTCTCCTGGGTTCTCGCTTTCGGTGCTGGGAACTCGTTGTTTCCTGTGACTTGGCCTGCTAGCTAGAACACATGGGGATGATGAGTGGGATATATCTTTAATTTACTATGCATTGCAGCTCTCTTTAAGTATATATCTATAACACTTTACAATACACATTACTCACACACAAGAAAACACTATTAATACTTTCATGTATCAATTAACTGCACTGTCGTTTTGCTGCTGTGTCCGGAGTTCTGTTGCGTAGGGCGCATACTGACTCCGAGGGGAGACAGAGTGAGAGAAGCGAAGTAGCCTATGCGGTAGTAGGCTACCGGCGCAGTACTGTTGCCTGCAACCTTTTAGTTATTCCAAGTATAGATTCATTATTATAATAAGTGACTACTGTTTATGTTCCTCCCATGTGTATTATTAGGTATCTACTGGATCATGAACATCTTGTATGCTACATGCTAGTGCATGTTAGTAGGGGACAGTTAGTGTAGTGCACGCGCTGTCAAGTAGGCGTGTACATTTGTCATTTAGCATTTCACTGTCATACCTTTAGCCTGCTTCTATTCTACATTATTAGAGGCGTTATTTATTAACGTAGTTTCTTGAGTATTGCATTTCTTTAGTAATAACGTAACCTATAAATGTCTGAGGGAGTTTAGCCTCATAGCCTACCCCTGTTGTACACTTTCGCCGAGTTAAGGTACCTCGTTACCGTAGACGATAACTCTGTAGGGCGTTGGTGCTTTTGTTGTCTGGAGCATATAGTATTTGGGACTGGAATCGAGCGTGTCGTTGTCACTTAAGCCATTTCTGTCCTACGATCAAGAATCCCGAATATGTATTGCCGATCCAGCCGTAACATCTCTCTCTCTCTCTCTCTCTCTCTCTCTCTCTCTCTCTCTCTCTCTCTCTCTCTCTCTCGTCACGTAGGAAAGAAAGAGGGATCGTTTCTTGCAGTTGTAGGTGTAAAGTCGCGTTCAACAGGTTGTTCTGGTCACACGTCACGTCTTGGTTATCTTCCAGATGTCACAATATATATATATCGACACAACTTATCAAAAGGCATAAGTTGGGCAAGCAGGAAATACCGTTGGATACATAGGGTACAAAGGAGTACAAAGTACAAAGGAGCACAAAGGAAATCAAGCAACAACAGATCTAGTGACCCTTCTAGGCTGCTTATCCTCCAAAACACTGTGAATCAAGTGTCCAAACAGTGGATAAAAAACCATCTTTGGAAGAGCACTTTATTGACAACGTTTCCAGATAGCTTCATCAGGTCACTAACCTGTGAAACGTTGTCAATAAAGTGTTCTTCCTCAGATGGTGTTTTTTATCCATTCTGACTACTTTTCAAGTACCGCCCAACATGTCCAAACAGTCGTTTAGAGTGGGTGGGGGAAAACTGGAAAGGGAACTACTGCCTGGAACTAATGCCCGTGGCAGGATTAGGAAGTTAGTAGGGGACAGATGGGTTAGTAACATAACCCAGTTATGCGTGTTCTTTCGTATATCTGGGGGAAAAAAGCAACGTCCTAGTAAGATATATACCCAATAATCCATGTTGAATCTCTAGGGGTAATAAAATAAAGTTATACATTTACAAACACAGTCAGTCGCGGGTTTGATGCAAGATATTTGTCTAGGCGAAGTTTAAAAGAATCAACGGTGCTGCAGTCTATAATGTCTCGGGGAAGCCCATTCCACAAGTTGACAACTCGATTGAAGAAGAAATTTTTAGATTCGTGTGAGTTAAAATATGTACCAATAATTTTGCAACCGTTTCCCCGCTTGTCGATAAGTCGATAAGTGAAGTACTTACTACAGTTCATATTGTCGATGCCTTTGATGATTTTGAATACCTGAATTAAGTCGCCTCTTAATCTGCGCTGAGTTAAAGGAAATAGATGTAATTCTCTAAGACGCTCCTCGTATGGTTTGTTCTTTAGGCTAGGTATCATTTTGGTAACTCTACGTTGAACTCGTTCTAGCTTGTCCTATATCTTTTTGGTAATAAGGGCACCAGGATTGAACGCAGTATTCCAGGAGAGGGCGGACTAAGGAATTATAAAAAGTTAGGATAACTTCTTAGGATTTATGCTCAAATGACCTGCCTTTAATATAAAGCCAATTATTATGTTTGCCTTCTTAACGACTTTTGAACATTGTTGACTCGGTTTTAGGTTACTCGATATTGTTTCTCCTAGATCGGTCTCTCAGTTTACACTCTTAAGCTGAGTGCCATTCATCGAATAGTTTGCTTTCTCATTTCGGTATCCGATATGTAGTACTTTACATTTATCCGCATTGAAACTCATTTGCCAAATTTGGGCCCAACATGACAACTTATCTAGATTGTGTTGCATATTGTCAACTTGTTCTTTTCAGAGTACGCTATTTTCAAGATTTGTATCGTCAGCAAACTTTGAGATTGTACAGGTGAGACCCTCATCTATATTGTTGATGTAAATTAGAGAGAGAATTGGTACTAGTACAAAATCCCTGGGGTACCCCGCTAGTTACATTGGTCCATTTAGATGTCTTACCGTTTATGACTACTCTTTGCTTTCTGTTGCTGAGCAAATTTTCTATCCATTTCAACACACCGTCTTGTATTCCATGCGCTTTTAATTTTAGCAGTAAATGTTTGTGAAGAACTTTGTCGAAGGCCTTTTGAAAATCAAGGTATATATAATATCTACAGCTTTACTCTCATCATAAAAATTATAATAATAATAATAGTTTGTAAAGCTAGCGCATGCTAAGCCAGCTAAGGATTGCCCAATAAGGCCGATTAGGCGTATTTCCATTGGGGTTCTGTACTACTATCCCATCCCCTTGCTCATGAGGAACGGAAACGACTCGGTGCTTGTGAAAAAAAACTTTACTGGGCCGAGCATGGGCGCGATCCTGGGCCTTCTGGGTGGAAGTCCAAGACGCTAGTCACTACCCAGCGAGCCGCTCACTACACCAGCGAGCCGCATAGAGGTTGAGAATATCGTGGAAAAAGTCTAAGAGGTTTGTTAAGCAGGAACATTTGTTACGAAAGCCGTGTTGAGTATCTGTTTGTATGTTATTTTCTTCTAAGTGATTTACTAGTCTGTCTCGTATGAGAGTTTCTAGCATTTTACATACAACTGAGGTTAAGCTAATTTTTTTTTTTTTTTTTTTTTTTTTTTTTTTTTTTTCCAACTTACTTCCTCTCGGGCATAGGCTGAGAGCCTTAACATTCACCGCTTTACAATGAACAGTGAAGCCCGTGAGGTCTTGTTCCAGTCTAGGGAGTGAGACATGTGAAGCACGTAGAGTACAACGAGCACCTGCCATCTTGCCTTCACATGAGGCACGGTGCTCACTCATGGCCCGAAACGACCCCATCTTTGAAGCCACCTCGTTCCCGTGCTTCACTGTCTCAACCACTACACTCGGACTCTCACACTTACACACACACAACGCCACCTGTTGAGCAGATAACTCACCAGGCATTGCACCTCTATAGCATATTTTGAATATGGGAATATTCATACAGTGCTATTTAATCAGGGAACAATGAGGGTAGTTTATTGACGTTTCGGTGGGCTTGTGGTAATGCACTGATACCAGGTACAGCACAAATTCCATCCCAATAATATCTTCCCATTGATACATCGGGATTAGAACCCGGGACCTTTGGATTACCAGACTCCACCACACCTCCCCTTGGACGATAGTTACTGGGTAGGGATTTGATACTTTTTTTTTAATATCGGCGTTACGTTGGCTAGCTTTCACTGATCAGGCATAGTTCCAGACTGCAAGGATTTATTGAATAACAATGTCAGTGGTTAGGAGAGCACATCCTTAACTTCCTTTAGAACTCTAGGTTAGATTGTATCAGGTCCGGCCGATTTATTTACCTTTAGTGTATCTAAACATTTCAATACTTTTCTCTCTGTAATGATGATATTGCTTAAAACATCAGAATTATCTATCTGAACCGGCGATGCTGTAGGGATATCACTGAGGTCTTCTATTGTAAAAACTTATGCAAAGAAGGTATTGAGGTATTGAGAAGGTATAGGGAAGAACGATGGAAAGGCTGTGAGGCCTTATTTTTGCGTATATTTGCTTGTTTACTTATCTATCTATATTTGTTTTTGTTTTCCTCCATAGACTTCCATCAAACTTAAAAAACACCGCCTAGACACGCCTTCTAGATAATCTGTACCGGCTCGCTATCGCTCGCTAGGAAAAAATCGACACCTAAATGACACGAAAGGTCTTGATATCGGTAGAGAAATGCGACGAAAGATATTAAAACTAATGGGGCGTATGTCTTAAAATCTCAAAGCTAATGGGGTTGAACATGATGGAGAAGGGGGACCTGAAAAACGGCCCATCTCCCCTTAAGCAAGAAGGTAAGCTTTCGGGCAAGAGGAATAGCAGGGTAGGCAGAGAGGTAAAATACGTAGGCAGGGTAGGTAGGAAGGAAAGATTGGTAGTTAAGGTAGGCAGGGAAAGCAGGTAAGGTAGGCAGAAAGGAAAGGAAGGTATGCAGGGGAGACAGGCAGGAAGGCATAAGTAGACAGGGTAGGTAGGAAGGAAGAGTAGGTAGGCAAGGCAGTGAGATAGATAGGAAGGCAAACATAGTAGGCAGTGATATAGGTAGGTAACTAGGCAGGGGAGGCAGGCAGGTTAAGCAAGGTAGGAAACATAGGTAGGAAGGAATGGTAGGTAGACAAAGCAAGGAAAGAGTAGTGTAGGCAGGGAAGGCACGCAGGGATAGGTAGGCAGGGTAAGCAGAAAGGAAGGCAGGGAGATAGGTAATGTAAGCAGGGGAGGCAGGCAGGAAGGGAAGGCAGAGATGGTCGACAATAGATGGAAGGATGTGTGGAAGGGCCACCTTCAGTACAATTGTGATCATCCGGCAACGACCAACGGTATTTTGGAGGGAATCTGCCAGCTGGACCCAAGTGGTCCATTGTCATCTGTCGCAGATGCACACAGCTGCATCTGTGGTCATACCCATGGTGCACCTGTGGTGACCTCAGGAATGTCTATGCCACTATTGACATATCCCGTTAAAGCGGTGACCACTTTGGGCACATATTGTTACATAACAACGTGAATGACATATGGGCACCGTCCCTCCCCACAGGTACGTCGCTGGGGCTCCTGTGGCAATCATAATTGGCACACCCACCGTCATTATTTCAGATAATCTGGAGAAGGATCACTAGGATTACTCACATGCATCGGTTCTCTGGTGGATGCACAGATCGTGAATGTGTGACAGGCCCTTCAACCCCTTCTGCCGTTTTATACTGTGTAGAAGGAAAACACACGCCATTCGATCATGTTGTGTGTGAATTTGAATTTAATTGAATTAAGTTTATTTGCTCAGACTTTTACAAAAAGTATGGAGTGTGTGTGTGTGTGGAGGGGGGTGTTCTGGTAGAAACGAACGAGAATCGATATTGTTGCAGCTCAGTGAGTGCCGAGTGGGCCAGTCGCCAGACACCAGTTGCTTTTGTTTGTTAGTCTGATCAGGTAAGTTGTGTCTACGCTGTGTTTCCTGACTCCCTGAATTAGCCTCATTCCAAAGACCCATCAAAAACAGAATAAGAAGGAGTGCAGGCTGGGTTTGGTAGTCTTAATATTTCGCGTTAAAAATTCCACAAACATAAACATTTCCAAGAATTATTACATTGTAAAGTACGAATTTAATATTGCAATTAATAATTTATATAAACACCTCTGTATAATTGTAGAAAAAACTAAATTACTCATGTACTTTGATAATTTCTTATTATGAATATCTTCATAGAATGAGTTGCTAAAGATGAGTGAATGAACACATTTCCAACTAAATTTGACTAGCGTGAATTGCCAGACAAGCAGTGATAAAATGGCCACACAATCGTAATTTACAACATGTTAATGTCTGTACCTTGCTTCTTACAACCGTCACGGACTACAGATAGGGTTATGTGTAACTGGAATATAGCTAGTGAAGTCTCCCACAGAAGTGACAATACTTTCGTGCTTATGAGAAGTGCTTTGGTTATTGCATAGTAGCCTACAGTTACAGAGAGATAGATTGATAACCTTTATTGTCATATTGCTACATTAACAATAGATATAATAATATTACATATCATTAATAGGCAAATGTAGCTAGCTGAGCAAAAGCTCAAAAAGGCTAACTTTGCAGGCATAAGTAAAGATATGAAGCTAGGTAACACATGGCTATTTAACTATCTAAAATAGATAATGAAAACTATTGTAAAATTATAGAAGAAAACAGGATATAATTATCAATACATAAGACAGTTATTGTGTTGGTTACCGTGGGTACAATAGGGTACAATGGTTCCAGTTATAAATGCAAATAATGACACAGCGTGTCGCTAAGATACATGTAATGTGTTCCACAGTTTTGGGCTCCTGTAAGTTAAGCTACGTTGTCCATGTGAGGTTTTATAACATGGGAATCGCAGTAATTATCGGGCTCCTCGCATATTAAATTTATGAACTATTAGGTGAAAGTCATTGTCTATGAATGTTAGTTGATATAGAGCATTATTTACAAAACTGACCGTTTGGGTCGGCTACAGAGGATATAATGCAACTTCAATTCACCAAGTGCTGGACCAGTGTGCGCGTTATAAGATTGATAGGTCATAATTTGCAATATTTTCTTTGGCGCTAGGAGAGCGTTTTTTTTTTTTTCCATATTCTTTATTTACCATTCAGTACAAGCCTCAACACTCTGAGGAATACTGTTTCTGTTTTCATATTATAGAACACTCAGACATGTAAGTACATACAAAATACAAATATTATGCTGAATTATACAAGAAATCAACTGTACACACTTGTGAGAACGACAACAAGTATATTTATTTATAAATATTTCGTCAGCTGAGAACATGCTATTTTTTTTCGAATATTTAACTAAATATTGTAAGTACGGCAATTGGCCTGTAGTTTGAGGTATCGATCGGCCACCTTTTTTAAAGATTGAAATAATTTTGGTGGTGAGATAGTGATCGAATGGGTATGGAAAATGTGCAAACTAGCAGGGAGAAGGGGAGTGCACCCGATGACTGGAAGACTGGCATAATAGTCCCCCTATATAAGGGCAAAGGGGAAAGAGGAGTGTGTGGTAACCACCAAGGAATATGTCTTTTAAGCGTAGTAGGGAAGGTATACAGTAGGGTTGTGATTGAGAGAGTGAGAGTGAGAACGGAGAAATGGATAGGCGACGAGCAGGGAGGTTTTAGGAAGGGAAGAGGATGGGTAGATCAGATTTTTACCCTGAATTGTGTTGTGGAGAAATATCTGGAGAAGAAACAAAAGGTGTATGTTGCCTTTATGGACTTGGAGAAGGCCTATGACAGAGTGGATAGAGAAGGTTTGTGGAAAGTACTTAGAATATACGAAGTAGATGGCAAGTTGCTGAAAGCAGTGAAGAGAATGTATGAGGGTGCAAAGGCGGCAGTACATGTGGAGAGTGAGCCGAGCGAGTTCTTTGACCTGAATGTTGGTTTGAAACAGGGGTGTGTGATGTCCCAGTGGTTGTTTACTGTATATATGGATGGAGTCATTAAAGAAATACTATCAAGAGCAGTGGATGTTGGTGTATCGCTGAAAAGGGAGGGAAATGAGTGGAAGCTACCTATAATGCTGTTTGCGGATGATACAGTTCTGATGAGTGATAATGAATGGGAGTTGCAAGGTCTGGTAAATGAGTTTGGAACAGTGTGCGAAAAACGGAATTTGAAGGTAAATGCGGGGAAGAGCAAGGTTATGGTCTTCGAAAGGGTGAAGTCACAGAGTGTGAGGTGAAGCTGAACAGTCAGGCTATGGAGATCGTCAACTCTTCTAAGTATCTGGGCAGTGTGTTGAGTAAAGATGGGACTATGGATGAAGTGCGGGAGAGGGTCCAACAGGGGAAGAGGGTTGTAGGAACACTGAAAGCAGTAACAAGAAATAGGGTGGTCAGTATGGAAGTGAAGAAGTCCTTGCATGACAGTGTGGTAATCCCGACACTGACTTACGGAAGCGAAGCATGGACGTTTGAGAAGAGACTCAGATCAAGAGTGAGAGCAGTGGAAATGAATTACTTAAGAAGTGCGTGCGGAGTTACATGGAGGGATAGACAGACTAATGAAGAAGTAAGAAGGAGGTGTGGTGTGGAGGTAGATGTGCTGGAAAGAGTGAAAAGGAACAACTTGAGATGGTTTGGCCATATGGAACGTATGGAAATCGAGAGAATGACTAAGAAGGTGTACGAGAGCGAGGTGGAGGGACAGAGAGGGAGAGGTAGACCGAAGGAGAGGTGGAAGGATGGAGTGAGGAAGTATATGAACGAAGGCGGTGCTGGTTGGGGGGAGGGGCGTCGACTGACTGGGGACAGAGGTGCATGGGGGCGGTTGGTTCGTGGCCACCCCTTCGGGGATCATGGCGTCAGGCAATAGATAGATAGATAGAAATAATTTTGGCTATTTGTCAGCATTGATGGAAAACTCCGATTCTAAAAGAGTTGTTGATTATGTATTTAAGGAGGGGAATTATTTCATTTACGCATTCCTTAGCAACTGGAACAGTTATGTCGTCACGTCCATATGAAGTGGTTGTTTTTTTGTTAAGATTATTTATGATCAACGTAGTTCAGACTCGGAGACACGAGGGACTGGAGTTCTTGAAAAGGGGCTCCAGTTCTGACCGTATTCTTGACTTACAGTGACTTACGGAGACAAGAGTTAACCAAAACTGAAATATCACTGGGTCAGGGAGGTAGTTCTCAAATTGTAACGGACCAGCACTTATGTTACGGCTCAAGTTTTCCTCTACCGAACATGAATATTCATTGAAGCCTTCAGTTATCTGTTTCAGTTCTGTTGTTTGTGTGTGTTATTAAATATGATATTCTGTGAAGGTTGATTGGTTCTGTTTAGTATTTAATTTATAAAGTTCCACGTTTTTTTCTAATATTGCAAGAATATTCAGCTAATTTATTTTATGATAATTGTCCTTTGCTTTGTTATTGTACGCAATTACGTATTTCTATATTTCTTGAAATATTATAGATCAGGCAAGGGAAGTGATAATACACAGGAATGAATGGAGGATGCTTGTGATTAGATGAGTGAACACTGGTCATTTGGGAGAGGGGGTCGGTCGCAAGTTGGACTAGATAATAATCCATCAGGCGCCTGGCCCTGGGAGCCAGTATTATGAAGGGAGCACCTGGAAGTGTGGTGGGCGGGCTTGTGGTTTCGGCTTCGCTGCATGTCTGCCTGCTGAGACTGGAACCGCTCCGGGTGGTCGGGGGCCGGGGGAGTGCTGGAGTGACCTTGGTGACACTGATCTCTGGGTCTTCTCCTGGGTGACCTAGATGTGTGTGAATTTGTATTTTGTTAGTGTGTGTTCATTGTTTTCTGCCCCGCCAATGGGGAGCCACCTTGCGAGCGGCGGGGCTTCAAGCGTGGCCGATGGTCTCACCTATTTGGGTAACGAACCTATCCTTCTAAGGTTCGGGTTTCATCATCCTCGGGTTTCATCCTCCTCCTCTCGATTGGTTAGACCGGGAAACCCCCCCCCCCCCCCCCCTGGGAAGAAGGGCTTTAAAACTCTTACCAGGGAAAGTCCTACATAAATATTTGTGCTTTTAATCTTTTATATTTTTTATTAGTAACACCTTATGGCTACAACAATTTGTCTTCAATGGAATTGTCGTGGTGTATTGGCAAACTGGAGGAATTACAATTCCTTCTCTTTGATCTGAATCCATTGTGTGTATTTCTTCAGGAGACAATGGTGGGGCTTTGACCTTTGCCTTCACATAAGGGTTATTCAGTCTTACATTCCGCTCCTCCCCTTGCTGGTAGTCATAGCGGTGGGTGTGCCATATTCTGTCGTTCCGATGTACCATTCATGTTCTCAAAAGGCGCAGCCATGATATTATTTTATTGTAAAATTAACATACTGTATATTGTATGTTTGATTGGCAAAATTTAAAAAATTCAATTAAAAAAAAAAAAATCAATTTACTGTACAGTCTCTCCTTCAGGTTGTAGCAGTACAGATACACCTTGAAAGGTATTTTTACCATCTGTTGCTTGTATCTTCCACCTTCAGTCCCAGTATTGCGAGCTGATTTAGAGCCCATTATCCGTCAAATTCCAAATCCTTTTGTTCTCCTTGGTGATCTTAACCCAAGAACCGCGAAGGTCCTCAATTGAGTCTGTAGAGATTTTTTTTTTTTTTTTTTTTTTTCCCCTATGTAAAAAAAAAAAAAAAAAAAAAAAAATAGTCACCATCCATTATGGGGGATTCGCTTTCCAATCCTCGGGGTGAGCTTCTGGCCTCCTTGGTTGGTGATCTGGATTTGGTTGTCCTGAATGATGGGAGACCAACCCATTTCCATGTTCAGACTGGCACTTTTTCTGTTCTTGACCTCACCATTACTTCTGACTGTGCTCTTGATTTTTCCTGGGACATTTTGGATGATCTGCATGGTAATGACCATTATCCAGTGTTGGTCCAGTCCTCTCACTTTACTCCAACTACCCGTTTGCCTCGCTGGTGTCTGGGTAGGGCTGACTGGCCTCTTTTTGGACAACTCTGTGAGTTTGACTTGGCTGTACATGATTTTCCAGCTATTGATGATGCACGCCACTATTTAACTACAACTCTGTTTCAAGCAGGGCTTCGTTCCATTCCACGATCTTCGGGTGTATATTCCCGGAGATCTGTGCCGTGGTGGACTGCAGCATGCTCTTTTGCTCGGGGGGTTTATAAAGCCGCATCTCGTCGATACCACGCAAACCGAGAGGTTCTCTTTCTTAAAGTTCAATTTCGCAAAACACGTGCTCGCTATCGATGGGTTCTGAAAGATGCTCGCCGAAGCTCGTGGAGGTCCTATGTTTCTACGATTACTTCTTCCACTCCTTTGCTTATGGTGTGGAAGAGAATACACAAGATTTCTGGAATATTTTCACCCTCCTCTCCACCAGTGTTTAAGAATCCACGGTAATCTGGTGTCTACACCTGGTAATGTAGCCTCTGCCCTAGCTACTCGTATTTGCAAGGTCTCCCAGAGGGATGATGCCAAACCTTGTGCAAGTGCCCGATGTAGCCAAAAGAGACAGGGTCTAAATTTCCGGTCTCATGGCAGAGAAACTTATAATGTTGACTTCAGTATTCGTGAGCTGCGTGCGGCTCTCTCGGAGTGTGGTGACACTGCTCCTGGTCCTGACGACATCCCATGTGCCATGCTTCGTCATCTCCCGAATGCCTTTTTGGTGTTTTTATTAGACTTGTTTAATATGATTTGGGATGAAGGTACTCTACCTGCAAGCTGGAAGTTGGGCATTGTCCTTCCTATTCCTAAGCCTGGAAAGGATCATTGCAATGTTTCTAATTACTGCCCAATTTGTTTAACGTCGTGTGTATGCAAATTGTTTGAAAAAATTATCAATGTCAGACTTGAGGGGTGTCTGGAGAAGGGTGACCATCTCTCCCCTTCTCAGAGTGGCTTCCGCAAACTACGGTGTACTTCTAACAACCATATCCGACTTGAATCCTCAATCTGTGAGGCTTTTGCCTCTAAGCAACATCTTGTGGCTGTGTTTTTTTACCTCGAGAAGGTTTATGACACAGCCTTGCCACATGGAATTCTATGGCAACTTCATGCCTTTGGATTACGTGGTCGCCTGCCGGTGTTGCTTAGAGACTTCTTGACAGATCGTGTGTTTCGGGTCCGTGTGGGTTCTTCCCTTTCTGTGCCACTGTGCCAGGAGGAGGGTGTCGCCCAGGGTTGTGTCTTAAGTGCATTTTTGTTTGAGGCGGCCATCAACAGTATTCTCGACGCTGTGCCTGCTGGGGTTTCCTCGTCCTTATATGTAGATGATTTGGCTATCTGGTTTTCTGGTTCCCGCATGTCTGCTATTGAGAGACGTATACAACTTGCATTGGACAGGATTTCTGCGTGGGCTGCTTCCAAGGGCTTTCGATTTTCCCCATCAAAAACTGTGGCTATGCACTTTTGCAGAATAAGGGGGGTTCACCCAGACCCTGATCTAATGCTCTGTGGCAGGAGGCTCGGTTGTGTAGCAGAGACAAAGTACTTGGGTCTCACGTTTGATTGCCGTTTGACTTGGGTTCCGCACTTGACAAATCTGAAGGCATCGTGTATGAAGGCTTTGAATCTGTTTAGGGTTCTGTCACACACCTCTTGGGGTGCTGATCGCAGAACACTACTGCATTTGTTTTAGGCATTTGTCGCATCCAAACTGTCGTATGGCTAGGAAGTCTACTCCTCCACCACAGACTCCAGACTTAAGACTATATGCTGTTCATCATGCTGGTCTCCGTCTTGCAACTGGAGCTTTTCGGTTGTCTATGATTCCCAGCTTGCTGGTGGAGGCTGGTGTACCTCCCTTAGATTTACTGCGTCAATCTGTGGTTGTCCGCTGTTGGTTTCGGATTCGGCGCCTTCCAGACTCTCTTGTTTGTACCCGTGTCTCGGTTCAATCTTTGTTTTCATATTATGGTCAGCATCCTCGAATACCTCATCCTTTTGGCTATAGAGTTCGTGAAGTAATGAAGGAGCTTAATCTGTCGACTGTTCCTGTGAGTCCCGTGCAAATTCCAAGGATTGCACCCTGGGTCTTGCCTGAACTGTCATTCTGCAGGTTTTTTACACGATCGAAGAATTCAGTCACTCCTCAGTCTCTTCTTCATATGTTTTTGGAACATTCTTCTAGTCATAATAGTTCTGTGCCTGTGTATACTGATGGCTCTAAATCTGCCTCCGGTGTTGGTTTTGGTGTTGTGTTCCCTGACTTCAGCCGTGGAGGTAGCCTTCCTTTAGCTGCCTCAGTTTTTACTGCGGAATTGTCTGCTATCATTTTAGCTCTGAAATTGGCGTTTGCTCACCGAAACAATCATATTACTATTTTTAGTGATTCTCAAGGAGCTCTCATGGCTCTTGAATCTTTTAATTCTTCCCATCCTATAGTTTTAGCGATTTTAGAGTGGCTATTTCTCATTCATCGTCGAGGGAAAAAGAGTGGATTTTTATTGGGTCCCTGCACATGTTGGTGTCAAAGGTAATGAAAGGGTGGATGCTTTGGCAAAAGCTGCAGCTTTGAGACTTTCAAATGTATATTACCCTCTGCCTGCTTCTGATCTGCGTACTCCTCTCATGTTTGCTGTTCGTGCTTGTTGGCAGGCACGGTGGGATTGTGTTACTGTTAATAAGCTCAGGGAAGTTAACAAAATAGTCTTGCCAAGAGCTTGCCCTACCATTCCTCGCAAATTGGAAACTGCTTCGGCTCGCCTCCGCATTGGACATACCAGTCTCACACACAAGTTCCTTATGTGTGGAGGTGTACCGCCATTTTGCGATGGCTGTTTAGTTCCCCTTACTGTCGGGCACTTGCTGGTAGAGTGTCCCAGTTTGGTCGACTTACGTCGGAGGTTGCTTTTGAGGCACCATAAGGCAGATGGTACTTACTGTCTCTATTCGGTGCTTGGCTACCCCCAGAAAAAAAAATAGGAAAAGTGGGGAATGGGCCTGAGTAAATACATACATACCTACATATATATATATATATATATATATATATATATATATATATATATGTTGGTAAAGCCAGGTAATAAATTTTCTTTAATACATACGAGGTTGAAAGAAATGGCAATTTCTGCGTTGGAAATTTTATTATTCAAAGTTTCCAGGTCTCTGATGAGTTTTCGCTGGGTGGCAGGAAGTAGATGAAGGAGATGAGCAAAATTCATGGTGGTACAGGGTTACATTAAAGTACATGAAGATACAGGATATACGACGCGTTTCACTGGACAACCAGCATTATCAAGTAAGGAAGGAATGATATAAAAGGTAAACAGGAAGGGTGGAGGATCAGAGGAGGCGGAAAACAGGGGGCAAAAGTCAGCGATTGGTGGAAGGCTAAACTAGGAGAGAGAAAGGGGGTAACCGCTTCACGCATGCGCACTGGATGCGGGATGGTGGTCGATAGGTGGGGTCGAAGCTGATTGGCTGCGTGTCGAGGGGCGTGGCCTAAGTTGTGTGGCACCTGCAGAAGACGAAGCTGAAGGAGGTAGCGCGGGGGGCTGCGTCAAGGGCACCGGGGGGCGAGGAGGGGTGTTAGGTCCTGTAGGGTAGTACCTTTTGGCAGAAGGAAGGATCTGAAGGTCCAGAGTTTGGTTGTTGATGTTGGGATGTAAGGCTTGGATATATAAAGCTTCGAGTATAGGTAATCTCCTTGGGTCACTTTCTTTATCGAGTATGGTGGTGTGTTTCTCTAACTCGTTGCGTGTGAGGTGAGGGTGGTTAGGTGGAGGGTGGTTTGAATAATAAAATTTCCAACGCAGAAATTGCCATTTCTTTCAACCTCGTATGTATTAAAGAAAATATATATATATATATATATATTTTCTTTAATACATACGAGGTTGAAAGAAATGGCAATTTCTGCGTTGGAAATTTTATTATTCAAGGTTTCCAGGTCTCTGATGAGTTTTCGCTGGGTGGCAGGAAGTAGATGAATGAGGTTAGCAAAATTCATGGTGGTACAGGGTTACATTAATATACATGATGATACAGGATATACGACCACTGGACAACCAGCATTATCAAGTAAGGATAGAATGATATAAAAGGTAAACAGGAAGGGTATATATAGAGGGTGGAGGATCAGAGGAGGCGAAAATCAGGGGGCAAATGTCTGCTATTGGTGGAGGGGTATTCTAGGAGTGTTAGAGAGAGATCCGCGTCACACAGGCGCACTGGATGAGGGAAGGTGGTGGTCGGTTGGCGAGGTCGAAGCTGATTGGCTGCGTGTCGAGGGGCGTGGCCTAAGTTGCATAGTACGTGTGGCGCCGGCAGAAGACGAAGCTGAAGGAGGTAGCGCGGGGGGCTGCGTCAAGGGCACCGGGGGGCGAGGGGGGGCGTTAGGCCCTGTAGGATAGTGCCTTTTGGCAGAAGGAAGGATCTGAAGGTCCAGAGTTTGGTTGTTGATGTTAGGATGTAAGGCTTGGATATATAATGCTTCGAGTATTGGTAATCTCCTTGGGTCACTTTCTTTATCGAGTATGGTGGTGTGTTTCTCTAACTCGTTGCGTGTGAGGTGGGGTGGTTATGGGTGAGATAGTGGACTTTGATGGCTCCAGCCTGAAGGTGAAGAGTTAACCGACGTGAAAGACGAGTCTGCGTCATGCCAATATAGGAATGAGGTCCACAGTCCTCATAATTACAGGTATGTTGGTAAATGACGTGATCGTCGGTCATCGGGCTCTTTATCTAGGTAGAAGCTGGTTTGTTGCTGAGAATGAGGTTGGAGATCTTGGGGGATTTGTAATAAATTATTAATTTGATTTTGTTTTCCGGGTTGGTTGGGTGGACATGCTTGGAGATTATTTCTTTTATGACGGCCTCGTCATTTTTGTGTTCAGAGGACATAAAATTGCGGTAGAAGATCTTGATTTCATTTGGGGGGTCAAATTTGGGAGGGCTTTGGGTGTACCATTTTTCAAGATGGTGGTTGATGGTGCTGGAGACGTCGGAGTTGGAGTATCCGTTATTCACTAAAACTTGAGATAGTCTTTCTAGTTCCTGGTGGGTGTCGGCCCAGGTAGAGCAGTGTGTGAGGGCTCTCCTTACAAAAGCGTACCACGCAAGTTGGCCATGCCCCTCGACACGCAGCCAATCAGCTTCGACCTCGCCAACCGACCACCACCTTCCCGCATCCAGTGCGCCTGCGTGACGCGGATCTCTCTCTAACACTCCTAGAATACCCCTCCACCAATAGCAGACATTTGCCCCCTGATTTTCGCCTCCTCTGATCCTCCACCCTCTATATATACCCTTCCTGTTTACCTTTTATATCATTCTATCCTTACTTGATAATGCTGGTTGTCCAGTGAAACGCGTGCGTCGTATATCCTGTATCATCATGTACATTAATGTAACCCTATACCACCATGAAATTTGCTAACCTCATTCATCTACTTCCTGCCACCCAGCGAAAACTCATCAGGGACCTGGAAACCTTGAATAATAAAATTTCCAACGCAGAAATTGCCATTTCTTTCAACCTCGTATGTATTAAAGAAAATGTATTACCTGGCTTTCCTAACATATATATATATATATATATATATATTACTATACCATATATACTGTACATACAAGCTGTTTTTGCAAAAGATGTTAAATACCAATTTTAGAAATGTAGGTCACATATTTGGTATGTATTTTTGTTTTAGTTGTTTAATTTTGTTTTCTCTCTTTTGAAATGCGAAAACTGCACATACTGTATACTTAATTATTTGTATACACACACAGCCACAGCAAGAGAGAGAGAGAGAGAAATAAAGGTTGAAAGAGCAATATACGGCAATACGGGCACAAGATAGTGCTCGTAAACTTAGAGCAATACTCAAGGAAATCAACTGGAGTTCTATGCTTAACAATGATGATCTAAACCAATCATGGAGATTTTTCACCTCCACTTATTTGAAAGCAGTATATGAGTTTATACCATTAACAAAACGAAGATCAGTACATCACAATAGGCCTAAGTGTTGGAAAAAAGACATTGCGCATTGTTTGCTTGCTAAAAAGAATGTTCATGATCAATTAAAAAGCTCTGACACCCATGCAAATAAAGTTATATTTGTAGATCTACGATGCAAAGCCAAAAAGTTAATCATACAAAGTAAAAACACACTAGAATTGCATGTTGCAAATCAAAGTAAGACAAACTCAAAAGAATTTTATAGTTACATCAGGAAGAAGAAAGTAGTGACTTCAACGATTGGACAGTTAGTCGATGAGAAAGGAGATTACACTAATGATGAAGCAACAATTAGTAACACCCTCAACACCTTCTTTGAATCAGTTTTTACAACAGAAGTCCTTAGTAATATCCCTACAGCATCGCCAGTTCAAATAGATAATTCTACGATATCCTCAACTTTTATGATGAGAGTAAAGCTGTATATATTATATACCTTGATTTTCAAAAGGCCTTTGACAAAATTCCCCACAAACGTTTATTGATAAAACTAAAAGCGCATGGAATACAAGACAGTGTGTTGAAATGGATAGCAAATTGGCTCAGCGACAGAAAGCAAAGAGTAGTCATAAACGGTAAGGCATCTAAATGGACCAATGTAAGTAGTGGGGTACCCCAGGGATCGGTAGTAGGACCGCTTCTCTTTCTAATTTACATCCACGACATAGATGAGGGTCTCACCTGTACAATCTCAAAGTTTGCTGATGATACAAAAGTTGCAAATAGCGTACTGTACTCTCAAATTAACAAGTTGACGATAAGCAACACAATCTAGATAACTTGTCATGTTGGGCCCAAATTTGGCAAATGAGTTTCAATACGGATAAATGTAAAGTAATAAATATCAGATACCGAAATGAGAAAGCAAACTATTCGATGAATGGCTATCAGCTTAAGAGTGTAGACAGAGAAACCATCTGGGAGTAACAATATCAAGTAACTTAAAACCGAGTCAACAATGTTCAGAAGTTGTTAAGAAGGCAAACAAAATAATTGGCTTTATAGGCAGGTCATTTGGGCATAAAACCAAGGAAGTTATCCTAACTCTTTACAATTCCTTAGTCCGCCCTATTCTGGAATACTGCGTTCAATCCTGGTGCCCTTAGTACCAAAAAGATATAGACAAGCTAGAACGAGTTCAACGTAGAATTGCCAAAATGATACCTAGCCTAAAGAACAAACCATACGAGGAGCATCTTAGAAAATTAAATATATTTCCTTTAACCCAGCGCAGAGTAAGAGGCGACTTAATTCAAGTGTTCAAAATCATCAAAAGCATCGACAATATGAACAGTAGTAAGTACTTCACTATCGATCAATATAATTACAAGAAGGGAAACGGTTGCAAAACTATTGGTAAATCTTTTAACTCACGAATCTAAGAATGTCTTCTTCAATCGAGTTGTCAACTTGTGGAATGGGCTTCCCCGAGACGTTATAGACTGCAACATCGTTGATTCTTTTAAGCTTCGCCTAGACAAATATCTTGCATCAAACCTGCGACTGACTGCGTTTGTAAATGAATAACTTTATATTTTTCCCCCCTCAGATTCATCAAGGATTATTGCGTATATATAGTACTAAGACGTTATACTCTCTTTTTCCCAGATATACGAAAGATCACTTATAACTGTGCTATATTACTAACCCATCTCTCCCCTACTAACATCCTAAACCTGCCATGGGCATTAGCTCCAGGGCAGTAGTTCCCTTTCCAATTTTCCAATTCCCACTCTAAACCACTGTTTGGACACTTGATTCGGAGTAGGCTACAAGCAGCATAGAGGGGTCATTAGACCTGTTGTTTCTCGATGTCCTGTGTACTCCTTTGTACTCTGAAGGGCGTGTGTACGTATACACACAGACAGACACAACAAGAGAGAGAGAGAGAGGACTGGGGTGGGGGGGGGATAGTAATTGAATAGCGAGATATGGCAGAACCTCAGTTCAGTTCAGTTGGATGGCAGAAGTATAGCCTTCAAAACGGTCCTTCCTGATGTATTTTTGTTTCTTGTGGTCACGGTCGTTTCTGTTTGTAATTTGAATTATTGCATATATATTATTTTATCATTTCGAATTTTCCAAAATGTGTAGATAATATCTTTATTTTCTTCTATGGCCTCGTTGTTGAAGAGCAGGTTGCCAATGATGATGTCTTCTTTCTCCTGCACAACAAGGCAGTGCTTTGAGGGATGCACACACACACAGACAGACACACACACACGCTCATACACCAAGAGAGAAAGGCAGGAAAAATGTATCGTACCGTTTAGCAATACAATCCCACACCTCGAGATAGAATCAGACCAAGAGATAGCCAGCGTTGTTGTTACGACTGTGATTTAGACGTCTATGGGGAGAAAAATACCTAACTTTTTCAATGGACACTGTTTCATTTCACTCAAGGAACAGGATTTTCCGAGAAGAGGCTGCAGTACTGACGCTATTATTGACTTAGTGTGTTGGCTTAATTATCCAGTAGGGTTGATAGCCTCTGAAGTCCTATTTTAACTAATTTCGCTTAGTTCAATGATCAGCACAGAGGGGAAAGTTATAAAGAGCGGAAAGACCAACCCACAGCCAAGGTGTTTAACAAAATGAATGTACTAATACTTTGAATCTTGAATTTCAAAATAATATTATGTCATAAAGCAAGACATAATTAACCCGTCCAATACCAGGGATCCAATCCAATCCATCATAATCTGGCAACTGTTAGACAATGTTATTCAGCGTAGGAAGGACCTCTATCAATAACAAGGCTTCAACATTTCAACCAATAACAAATAACATCTCAAATAACATCTCAACCAACCCTTTTAACTACCACAGATCCTTCCCAAGCTGCATAATATCGTCTAAATATAGCTAGAATAAAATATAACACACGTCGCTGATACTCAAAGGGTTAATGAACACAAACAATTGTATACAAGCTGATCAGTGATCCAAGAGGTTATTCTATTTTCCGGATTCTCCTCAATCTTCTTCAGAACTAACGAATAATCTAAGAAAAAGGTGTTGCCATCTTTCTGGCATCTCACTGACTCTTTGCAATCTCTCTCTCTCTTCGCCGCAGTGTTGTATCTCTCTCGCTATTCTACTGGTATTACAATAATCATTGTTCCTCAGAGCTCTCTCAGTGTATGCCACCTCCTCTACGTACAGTATGTAGCACCCATCTTGCGACACAGTCCCATCCCTACGCTGTGCAGCTCTCCAATCCAAGAATGAAACGATATTCCCAAACTGTCTCTATTCAGCAGCCGAGCTCTGGAACTCTCTCCCTTAATCCATCCTCCCCTTATCCTATGACTTAATTTGCTTCAAACTCCGTGTGTCCAGGCATTTTGGCTCGAACATGCCTTGATTTTGGCCCTGTCACTCTTTCAACTCTGGGGGAGGCACTCGTCACAGACAGTTCTGCCGTTTGTCTCCCTCATCCACATAGAAACAAAATAAGGTAAGATGGCAACACTTTTTGTTTTATATGCTAGTTAGCATATCACAGGTGATATAAGGAGCGGTATGAAAATATATATTATATCATTTATGCTTAAACATACCAGCATTTATATTGGAAATATCTTATGGTTGAGGGGAAACGAACAACCTCCATGCAAAGTGACAATAATATTATTGACTCATCAGCAAATTTCACGGTATTATGACATAATTCCCTCTTATATGTGTCATGTTATGCTCATGTATTTCATACATCTTAGTTAGATATTGTATCATTCTAACACATAAAATAATAGCACATTATGTCTGATATCTAAACTACATACTTTATAGGTCAATGAATATATAATTAACTACTGCATAATTCAATAATATAAGGTATAAAATGCATGATCGTTATATGACAAAGGCAAAACAACACAATTAATTAATTGTTATAACACCGCGAAATTTCCGATTATTGAGACCATATGTTGACCTTACATGGAGGTTGTACAGTTGCCCGCAGTGATAAGACAATTCCATATTTATCTTCTAGTTGTATGTATATAATTACAAAACAAAAAAATAAGATTTGTGTTTGCATATTATTGTTCATCAGTCCTCACTTAAGCTTATGATATATTACGGTTCCATGTCAGTTGAACCCGTGCCACTTCAACCAGTGCTAACTCAACCAGTGGCCACTTCAACCAGTGACCATTTCAACCAGTGACCATTTTAACCAGTAACCTAACCTAAGCTAACCTACTGGTTAAAATGGTCACTGGTTGAAATGGCCACTGGTTGAAGTGGCCACTGGTTGAGTTAGTACTGGTTAAAGTGGCACTGGTTGAAGTGGCACTGGTTCAACTGACCTGTCACCGATATATTACATGTATACTATATAAAGCAATGCTGGTTATTGTGTAAATAACAATAAAGACTACAGAAGCGGGGAACAGGAAGAGTATCGTTTCAAACCTTGTTATTACGGTACTATGTATTGTACTGATACAGAGAAAACGCGCCCATTCGCCTCTCTCACAGGAACATTATCCACTCTTCAGGGGCCTGTGGCTGAGGGAAGTTTCTTTTATGTGGTATCTCGTGTGTGTGTGTGTGTGTGCTTTGTGAACGTGTGCAGGATGGACAATATGTTGGCTGGGGGAAGGAAGTTTTATACAATATTTCCTGTGTTTGTGTGGTGGACAATATTGGCTGGGAGCAGGAACTTTTATGTGCCGTCTCTTGTGTTTGGAGGTGGACAGTGTTGGTTGGGTAAGGAACTCTTATGTGGGGCGTCTCTTGTGTGTGTGGAGGACGTGTGTGTGGTGGCCAGTGTTGATTGGGGAAGCAACTTTTATGTGGCGTCTCTTGTGTGTGTGGTGGACAGTATGGGCTGTGGGAAGGAACTTTTATGTGGCATCTCTTGCGTGTGTGGTGGACAGTATAGGCGGGGGGAAGGAACTTTTATGTGGCGTCTCTTGTGTGTGTGGTGGACAGTATGGGCTGGGGGAAGGAACTTTTATGTGACGTCTCTTGTGTGTACGGTGGACAGTATGGGCTGGGGGAAGGAACTTTTATGTGGCGTCTCTTGTGTGTGTGGTGGACAGTATGGGCTGGGGGAAGGAACTTTTATGTGGCGTCTCTTGTGTGTGTGGTGGACAGTATGGGCTGGGGAAAGGAACTTTTATGTGACGTCTCTTGTGTGTACGGTGGACAGTATGGGCTGGGGGAAGGAACTTTTATGTGGTGTCTCTTGTGTGTGTGGTGGACAGTATGGGCTGGGGGAAGGAACTTTTATGTGGCGTCTCTTGTGTGTGGTGGACAGTATGGGCTGGGGGAAGCAACTTTTATGTGGCGTCTCTTGTGTGTGTGGTGGACAGTATAGGCTGGGGGAAGGAACTTTTATGTGGCGTCTCTTGTGTGTGTGGTGGACAGTATGGGCTGGGGGTAGGAACTTTTATGTGGCGTCTCTTGTGTGTGTGGTGGA
Source organism: Paralithodes platypus (assembly GCA_032716605.1). Classification (NCBI taxonomy): domain Eukaryota; kingdom Metazoa; phylum Arthropoda; class Malacostraca; order Decapoda; family Lithodidae; genus Paralithodes; species Paralithodes platypus. Next base: position 28,462,726 of record CM064566.1, read on the forward strand.
CAGTATGGGCTGGGGGGGAAGGAACTTTTATGTGGCGTCTCTTGTGTGTGTGGTGGACAGTATGGGCTGGGGGAAGGAACTTTTATGTGGTGGCTTTTGTGTCTGTGTGCGTGGAAGTGTGAGTGGTGGGTAATGTGTCTCTAAGGAATAAACAATTAGTGATATAGGGCTTCCTGGAACACTTTATATATGCCTGTGTGTTTATGCAATCATCTGTGTATGTACATGCAATTTATTAATGTTGTGGGTAACCGTGTCTCGTCCATGTCTGCTGGACAGCAGTACAAGTATGTCGTTAAAGCAGATACCACACGAGAGCTTTTACCCTCAAAATCTTTCTGGCAACATTTCTGGAATATTTTGCACTGGTATCGGAAACTAGACTGATGGTAGATGGAAGGATGGAGTGAACATTTATATGAATGAAGGTGGTGCTGGTTGGGAGGAGGGGCGTCGACTGACTGGGGACAGAGGTGCATGGGGGCGTTTCGTTCGTGGCCACCCCTTTGGGGATCACGGCGTCAGGCAATAGATAGATAGATAAAGAAATGCTGGTTATTGTGTAAATCACTAGTAAAAACAACAAAACCGGGGATCAGGGAAGAGTTATGTTTAAAACTGTTGTTATTACAGTACTATATATTGTACTAATACAGAAAAAACGCGCTCATTCGCTTCTCTCACAGGAACATTATCCACTCTTCAGGGGCTTGTGGCTGGGGTTAGGGTCTTTTATGTGGTATATCTTATGTGTGTTTGTGTGGACGTGTGCAGGATGGACAATATGTTGGCTGGGGGAAGGGATTTCATATATATATTCTCTTGTGAGTGTGGTGGATAGTGTTGGTTGGGGGACGGAACTCTTTGTTGGTGTATCTGGTGTGTGTGGAGGACGTGTGTATGGTGGGCGTGTGTAAGATGGACAGTGTTGGCTGGGGGAAATACGTTTTATGTGGTGTTTCTTGTCTGTGTGGTGGACGTGTGTGTTGTGGACGTGTATGTGGTGGACAGTATTGGTTGGAGGATGGAACTCTTATGTGGTGTTTCTTGTCTTTGTGTGTGTTGGACGTATGTATGGTGGACAGTGTTGGTTGGGGGAAGGAACTCTTATGTGGTTTCTCTTGTATGTGTGGTGGGCGTGTGTGTGGTGGACAGTGTTGGCTAGGAGAAGGAACTTTTATGTGGTGTATCTTGTGTCTGTGTACATGGAAGTGTGTGTGGTTGGTAATGTGTCTCTAAGGAATAGACGACTAGCATTGTAGGGCTTCCTGGAACACTTGAGATATGCCTGTGTGTTTATGTAATCATCTGTGTATTTACATGCAATGTATTAATGCTGTGGGTAACCGTGTGTCGTCCATGTCTGCTAGCAACAGTACAAGTATGTCATTAAAGCCGATATCACACGAGATATTTTATCCTAAACATTCGATGATCAAAAAATTTCTGGCAACATTTGTGGAATATTTTGAAATGGTATCGGAAACTACTATGGGTTTCAGAGGCCGTGTGGCATCGTTATTCGGGAATAACTTATTAATAAACAGTTGGATCAGTATGATATTTTGACACAGCTTTTTTCACACCGTCCCCTAATTTTTCTCAATATAGTGCATTACCAAAAGTGTAGAAATTATCCACTTGTCCCTTAGTCATGAGGTTAATGTCGCACATTAATGACTAAGAAACGGACAGGGCTACCGTGGCTTACCTGTGAGAACCACCAAACCATTATTGCTCCTCCATCAAACACGGTAGTTATCAGCCACCACCCAACCCTATTATCGCCTTTAAATTCAAGTAATCTGTCAATATCAAGTATAAATATACAAAAAATACATACTGTCTGTATATTTATGCTTGATATTGACAGATAACCTGAATTTAAAGGCGATAATACGGTTGAGTGGTGGCTGATAACTACCGTGTTTGATGGAGGAGCAATAATGGTTTGGTAGTTCTCACAGGTAAGCCACGGTAGCCCTGTCCGTTACTTAGTCATTAATGTGCGGCTTTAGCCTCATGACTAAGGGACAAGTGGCTTATTTCTACATTTTTGGTAATGCACTATATTGACAAAAATTAGGGGACGGTGTGAAAAAAGCTGTGTCAAAATATCATACTGATCCAACTGTTTGTTAATAAGTTATTCCCGAAAAACGATACCACACGGCCTCTGAAACCGATAGTACACTGATGATAGATGAATTTAGGTGGCCGAAATATTGTAAATGTAAAACTCATAAGATGCCAGACCAGTGTTGAGGATAAATGTTGAAGGAAAAAACGGTCGTGTGATACCGGCTTAAGCTGAACCTCATTCAGGCTTCGTGTATCAGAGTAGCGTATGAGACTGTTCATTCTTAGTCACATAATTAAGTATCGTGATTTTAGTAATTATCATTAATTAAATATTCAGAGTTGAAGTTATGGCCCCTAGTTGTTTCATGCCCCTGAAAGCGATTAAGAGGTTTTTAGTTTGTTCCCTAGACTTCCATTAAGCTTGGAATTACACCCCCTTGGCCCCCTTTCAAGATAAATTTGTACATTATTCGGTAGAAAAAAGTCCCGCCCAAAGGCCGGTTTTTCTTATATTTCGTGCTCGCTTTCGCTCGTCAGGAAAAACTTAAAAACATAAGAAAATAGGAGTCTGCAGAAAGCAGATTGGCCCACACAAGGCAGATCCCTCTCACATCCAGCCCTAATTATAAAGCCTAAGTATAGGCCCAGCTCACTAACACCGTGAGGACCGACTTCACTAAAACGGTCAGAGGTCAGAAAACGGGGTGTGCAGAGCTCCGATTTGCCCACACCCGGAAGATCCTCCTCACACCCAACCCATCTCGTCCTTATGCCTATCTAATCTTATCTTAAAACTTGACACCTAAATGGCACGAAAAGTCTTAAAATTGACAGAAATGGGGCGAAAGTTCTTATAATCGCCAAATTATTGGGGCGACCATCTTAAAATCTCAAAAGAAATGGGACTAAACATGAGAGAGAAAGGAGTAATAAATGATCCCTCAAGTGTAAATCTCACCTTCATTAGCCAAAACAATCCATAGTGCCCTGTATTCCCGCACACCATCAACTCCATCAGTCCCTTAAGGGGAGATAGCCGTATTTATTGGATCATTTATATTATATTGTTTATCATTGTATTAGTTTCCTCCCTAGACCTCCATCAAGCTAAACAAATAACACCCGCCCAAGACCCTCCTTCAAGATAAATGTTTACATTTTTCGATCGAAAAATGTTCCGGCCGAAGGCCAGTTTCTCATAAAATACAGACTCGCTATCGCTCTCCAGGAAATAATCAACACCTAAATGACACGACAAATTTTTATATTTACAAAAAAATGGGTCAAATTATCTTAAAATCGCCACGCTAATGGGCCGAACGTCTTATAATCTGAAAACTAATGGGACTAAACACGAGGAAGAAGAGGGACCAGAAAAATGGCCCATCTCCGCCTAACAGAATTGCCCCAGTATGTCACCCTGCTAGTGTGTGTAATGACTGGGCATGATTGAGGCAACTATTCTGAATCCTATGCCTTTAGAGGAGGCCGATTTATGTTATCCAATATTCGATAAATGGATATACAATCGTATATTAACCTTTAATAGTCTTGATGGTGTAATGTTTAGAGCGTTTATGATCTGTATGTGGTAACCCAGGTTCGAATTCCGGTGGATCACATGCTTGCTTTCATTAATTTCATTAGGAAGTGTTTGGTGTTGGGAGTGAAATTAAATATTAGATTAAACATTGTAGGTTGATGTTTGAGTTTGGCATAAGCCTATTTGGAGACAACATACTGAATGAGGCAATGGTAATACTCATAATTTACCCAAATTTTGGAGTCCATGCATGTTGTTCCTTGAGCTAGATTCAAATGAGGGCGTATATACGAAACCAGGCTCAGGGTAGCTTGGTCAAACTTAGCCCATACTAACGAAAAGGATGTTATTCGATCAATGCTACTTCAATGTTGACGTAATTTATAGTTTATATCTGTTTAGTTTGTAGCTGTAATAAGTGTAATAAGGGGCACCGTACATACTCAGTATAATATCTAGTAAATAGTGTATTGTAAAAGTGAAAGTGCAATCATTGGGCTAAACACATTCTTAATCCATGCAACGGAAAAAGATCATTACTTACTCCAAAATAGTAATTTTTGGTTCATACATAGAATAAGGATGTTCTGGATACCACTTTTGACTACTAACATATGTGGTTAGAGGGCCAAAAATGAATGATATGCACTCATTGAACACTAATATGACTGTTTCCCTTGGTATCACGGTGTATCAAGTGTAAAAATAAATAAAAAATAAACATAACAATAAAATAAAGTATATATATACATAAATAAATGTATGTGCTAATGGTTTAGTTCAAGGCTCTGGTAAATGTTTTACCAGAGCCTTGAACTAAACCATTAGCACATACATTTATTTATGTATTTATATACTTATTTTGTCAATTTTTGTTTTTTTTATTTTATTTATTTATTTTGTTTTTAGGGGGATGGGGTTTTTAATACGCTTGATACTCTTTCACACAAGAAGTCGGCATCACACTTGGGGCTCAAACTGACAATTTTGGTTGTGTAGGGGGAATCGTAATGCAGAACTGACTTTAGGTACTGATCACGCTGAGGTTTGCACGGGTTCTGCCAATTTGGTTTTGACAAACTCCTCTTTACAATGTTATTTACCATTTGTTTGATTTCAGGACGTATATCTCGTACTCTTCATATTTCTGCAAAGAATAAAGAAAACATACTTCATCACAGGATTTCTGGCATCCAGCCAAAAAACTCTCCAACAATTTTGCTTCCTCATCTTTCCCTCCTTTTTTCCACTCTGACGACACCAGTCACTTATTCCTTTGATACAGTTAAATTCTTCACTCAAATATTGCTAACAAATTTACCTTTGATGATTCTGGTGTTATTCTTCCCTCTCCACCCCGCCCTGTCATGCTTATGCCTAATATTTCAATATCTTGCATGGATGTAATTTTGGCTCTCTCTTGGCAAAATAACTAGGAAGACGTACAAACCAGATGGCGTTCCTCCTGGTGTACTCAAAAACTGTTCTTTCGTGCCGACTCTCTGCCAAGGCAAACTTTTCCTTCTCTCTTTTTCCTCTAATATTTTCCCGCCTTGCTGGAAATTGGTTTTCATGCAACCTGTCCCGCAGAAGGGTGACCGCTTTCAACCCTCCAATTTTCGTCCAATTGCTTGTATATCTTGCCTCTCTAAAGTGTTGACAGTATTCTTAATTCAACATTTCTTAAGCATTTGTTTTCCATAATCTACTTTCAGACTGCCAGTATGGTTTCCTTAAAGGCCGCTCTAATAGCGATGTCCTTTCTTATTTTACTAACTCTTATTCATCCTTTTTTCGGAACTTCGTCTAGACTTTCCCTATTGCAGGTGCTTATGTTCTGGGTATGGTGTCCAGAGTTCAAATCCCGGGAGGACCATATGCTTTCATTATTGTATTCAAGTACATTGGGGTTTGTAGTTGATGATTAATGTTAAGAGCGGGGTGTTACTTATATCTCAACCATTCAATATAGTCTAGCACAAATCATTTGTTTTTCTTTTGTTTTCTTTTTTTTATATGTGGATGAGGGAGGCAAAAGGCAAAATTGCCTGTGACGAGTGGCTCCCCCAGAGTTGAAAAAGTGACAGGGCCAAAATCAAGGAATGTTTAAGCCATAATGTCTGGACACACGGAGTTTGAAGCAATTTAAGTCATAGGATGAGGGGAAGATGGACTCAGGGAGAGAGTTCCAGAGCTCAGCTGTTGAATAGAAGAAAGATTGGGAGTATCGTTTCACTCTTGAGTTGGAGAGTTGCACAGAGTAGGGGTAGGATTGTGTTGCAGACGGGTGCTACGTACCCTACGTAGAGGAGGTGGTATACACTAAGAGAGCTCTGAGGAACACTGGAAAAGTGATAGAATAGCGAGAGAGATGCAACATTGCGGCGAGAAGAAAGAGATTGCAAAGAGACAGTGAATGATACAAAGGGGTACAAAGGACATCAAGCAACTCTTCTAGGCTGCTTGTCTTCCAAAACACTGAGGATCAAGTGTCCAAACAGTGGGTTAGAGTGAGCAAGGGAACATTGGAAAGGGAACTACTGCCCTGGAACTAATGTCCGTGGCAGGATTAGGAAATTAGTACGGGACAGATGGGTTAATAACATAACACAGTTATGATAATATTGATCTTTCGTATTTCTGGGAAAAAGAGAGTAACGTCTTAGTAATATACTGTATATACGCAATAATCCTTGCTGAATTTGAGGGGGAAATAAAATAAAGTTATTCATACGAAAGGCTTTCCTTTCTACTTTGTCTAGAAGTGCTGTGTGAGAGTACCCTCCCCACATATGTGAACAATACTCAATACAAGGATGCACTGTGCCCCTGTACAGAGCAAGAAGCTGTACAGGGGTAAAGAACCCCTTGTGGCGGTTGAGCACACTCAGCTCCTGGGACCACGCCTTAGCAAGAGTGGGAATATGGTCCTTCCAAGAGAGAGCAGAAGAAAAATAGACAACGAGAATACTGAACGAAGATGAAGGGTTGATTTGTGTATTGTTGAAGTATAAGGGATAGTCCTCTGGTAGTTCACGACGGGTATATAGATGGAGACAGTGCGTTTTGGAAGCATTAAAGGCAACACAGATTTATCATCCCCAATTGAAAATGGTAGTTAGATCAGAAGATAAGTGTCGTATGGCTTCATTACGTTTGTTTTTTGAGGGATTGCTGGCTGGGGCGTTCTGGAAAACTAATTGAATAGTGTAAGGTAGAGTCGTCTGCATATGAATGAATAGGGCTGGAGATACAGTTGAGAAGAACATTTATGCAAATTAGAAAGATAATTGGAGATAGGACAGAACCCTGAGGAACACCGGAGTTGATAGGATGAAGAAGTGAACGATGGCCATCCACAACCGCAGCTGTTGAACGGCCTGAAAGCAAATTAGAGACAAAGGCACAGATGGACGGATAGAAACCGAAGGAGGGCAGTTTAGAAATTAAAGATTTGTGCCAGACTCTATCGAAGACCTTCGATATGTCTAGCGCAATAGAAAAGGTCTCACCAAAGTCCCGAAAGGAGGATGACCAGGAGTTAGTAAGATATGAAAGAAGATCTCCAGTAGAGTGACCCTTGAGGGGAGGCAGACCGTTTTTCTGGACCTCCTTCTCCCTAATGTTTAGCCCCACTAGTTTTGAGATTATAAGACGTTCGGCCCATTAGTTTGGCGATTTTAACACCTTTCGCCCCATTTCGTTGTCAATTTTAAGACCTTTCGTGCCATTTAGGTGTAGATATTTTCCAGGCGGTCGATAGCGAGCCTGCAATTTTAAGAGGAAACGGCCTTCGGCCTGGACATTTTTCTACCGAATAATGTACACATTTATCTTGAAGGGGTGTCTAGGGTGTGCTTTTCGAAGCTTGATGGAGGTCTAGGGAGGAAACTAAAAAAATATATGAATAAATTAATTAATAGTCCAAACAAACGGGCAGTCTCCCCTTAAGGAAGCCATACTAGCGATCTGAGAGTAGATTATGAGAAGAGAAGTGCTTAAGAAATTTGGAGGTAAGAATAGTTTAAAAAACTTTAGAGATACAAGAGATGAGAGCAATTGGACGACAGTTGGAGGGTTGAGAGCAGTCCCTCTTCTTTGGGATAGGTTGAATGAGATCGAACTTCCAGCAAGAAGGGAAGACGTTATAGGAAAGACACAGACGGAAGAGTTTGCCTAGGTAGGGAGTCAGCACGGAGGCACAGTTTTTAAGTACAAGAGGAGGAACACCATCCTTAGGTTTTTTCCAAATTCCTTTGTGACCATTCCATAGCTGCAGTTGTGGATGGTATCACTCATTTCCTAAGCCTATCAATTCTGGTGTTCCTCAGGTTTCTTTCCCATCTCCAGTTCTATTCATAATATTAATTAATCATCTTCCGATTGGTACAGTCTTGAGCATATATTAGCTTACACCAGTTCGAATCTTTGATCCTTTAAAGCCATGTTCTGAAGCATCTGGTATATAATAGTATGGTCTTGTCTCCTTTACATTCAATACTAACTCACATACTGTATGTGTGTATTAATTTATGCTTTTGATTTTACCTCTTGCCTTATCTACTCACATGTCAATAACTCTCCCTTGCCTTGTTCAACTAGCTGTTCACAGTGACCCTACATGTAGTCCTAACTAGGAGGTGAGTTGATAAGACAAAGTGCTTTTGACTCTACCCTTTCAAGAAGTGCAGTATGGGTGGAATATCTTGACATATATGTGAACAGTACTCACGGTATCCCTAGTTCCAATGATGTCCCTGGAAGTAATAAAATGGCCAACAGAAAACATAATGTAATATTATGCTCATGTTCCTGTATTCCCTCTCACACTAAATTCAGTCTTGAAACAAGATTGACCCGGTTTGCCACCCTCGTGATGATATTGCCTGGTTATTAAATGTCTACACTTAAGTAAAATATGGGAATGAAAAGAGTGTAAAAATTCTTCTTAATAAATTATATCCATAATAATTAGTCTATCTATCTATCTATCTATTGCCTGACGCCATGATCCCAGAAGGGGTGGCCACGAACGAACCGCCCCCAAGCACCTCTGTCCCCAGTTAGTCGACGCCCCTCCTCCCAACCAGCACCGCCTTCATTCATATACTTCCTCACTCCATCCTTCCACCTCTCCTTCGGTCTACCTCTCCCTCTCTGTCCTTTCACCACCCTCTCGTACACCCTCTTAGTCATTCTTTCGCTTCCCATACGTTCCATATGGCCGAACCATCTCAAGTTGTTTCTTTTCACACTTTCCAGCACATCTACCTCCACACCACACCTCCTTCTTACTTCCTCATTCGTCTGTCTATTCCTCCATGTAACTCCGCACGCACTTCTCAAGTAACTCATTTCCGCCGCTCTCACTCTTGGTCTGAGTCTCTCCACGAACGTCCATGTTTCGCTTCCATAAGTTAGTGTCGGGATTACCACACTGTCATGCAAGGACTTCTTCACTTCCATACTGACCACACTATTTCTTGTTACTGCTTTCAACGTTCCTACAACCCTCTTCCCCTGTTGCACCCTCCCCCGCACTTCTTCATCCACAGTCCCATCTTTACTCAACACACTGCCCAAATACTTAAAAGAGCTGACGATCTCCATAGCCTGACCGTTCAACTTCACCTCACACTCTGTGACTTCACCCCTTTCGAAGACCATAACCTTGCTTTTCCCCACATTTACCTTCAAATTCCATTTTTCGCACACTGTTCCAAACTCATTTACCAGACCCTGCAACTCCCATTCATTATCGCTCATCAGACCTGTGTCATCCGCAAACGACAGTATAGGCAGCTTCCACTTATTTTCCTCCCTTTTCAGCGATACATCAACATCCACTGCTCTTCCTAGTATATCTTTCATGAGTGATCCACATATACAGTAAAAGTAAACAGCCACGGGGACATCACACACCCCTGTTTCAACCCAACACTCAGGTCAAAGAACTCGCTCTGCTCATTCTCCACACATACTGCCGCCTTTGCACCTTCATACATGCTCTTCACTGCTTTCAGCAACTTGCCATCTACTCCGTATATTCTAAGTACTTTCCACATGCCTTCTCTATCCACTCTGTCATAGGCCTTCTCCAAGTCCATAAAGGCAATTAGTTAGATTGGTATTTATATACACATTTATTAAAAGGATAAAATGGTGAGGAATTGTTAATATATTGATTGATAGTAATGCCTTTATCATACCTGTCTATATTTTAACGTCTACCTTTAGTTTATATCTACCCTCATGATATAACTCTCGGGCATGAAAAGAAAGTTAGGCCACCTTTCATGCCGACGGGAACACACACGCTCTCTCTCTCTCTCTCAGCCAATGCACTACAACTCTCCAATAACAACGCACTCCTACCCAAACGACACAAAACCCCCGTCATTGTCACCCGGGTTTGTCAGGTTAGAGTGGGAGGGTGTGTAGTCGGTGTGTTAAGGGGAGATGGGGCGTTTTTCTGGCCCCACTTCTTCCTCATGTTTAGCCCCATTAGTTTTCAAATGTGTTTACGTTAAACCCGTTAGTTTGACGATTTTAAGACCTTTTGCCCCATTTTGTCAATATTAAAACTTTTTGTGTCATTTAGGTGTCGATATTTTCCTGGCAAGCGATAGCGAGCCTGTAATTTATGAGAAACCAGCCTTTGGCCGGGATATTTTTATATTGAAACATTTATAAATGTATCTTGAAGGAGGGTCTTGGGTTCTGTTTTTTGTTTGTTGTTAAGCTTGATGGAGGTCTAGGGAGGAAACTAAATAAATTATAGAAACATAAATATATACACCCACCCCACCTTAAATTTTCTATACTCTTGGTTAGTCCACAACATGGTCAAGGACAGTTCAGTTTCTTATACCGACATACCTAAAATTCGTACCATACCAAACTGATATTAACTTCGGTTATCTCTCCAGTAAGAGATATGAACAAAGCCTTTATAACATATAATATAATTTATTGTTTTACCATGATAATAGTCAGACCAAGGTTTACTTGGTCTGTATTGCTGAGTGTATTGCTGAGGTCTGTATTGCTGAGGAAAGACAGCATATTTGAAAGTTGGCTATATCTGAACTTTACAACAATACTATTGCATATACACAAATATTTAGATAACAAATGTGTTCAGTTTGCTTACTGAATAATATATATATATATACTGTATATTACATCTAACTATTCAATCATTTATTAAGGATTCACTATATCCAACTCTCATATAATTTTAAGGTGTTTTAGTTACAGTGTCCATATATCAAATACATGATTCAGGATCCTTTCCCACACAAAGAAAGCTTACTCTGGCACCTTGGTGTCGCCCATGCACTGATCGTATGACCAGTTAAGATCACGTGTTGTAGAGGTGTTTCGAGGTGATCAAGGGAGGTGAGAGGTGTGTTGAGGTATGGAGAGGTTAGTTAGACACGAACCTTGGGCCCGACAACATAGCCCTCTGAGATTCCTTCTCCATTAGGGAATTCTCTCTTACTTATATATTGGTACAGCTGTATACATCATTCAGTTGTTACTTAATAATTAAAGTGGTTTACGGATACCAAACATTCCTTTAATTTTACCTTTTACCTATAAGTATAAATATGTTATCTATTAGGTTTAAAGACTTAACGGTGGCAGCATTACTTTAACTAAAATAAAGATAGTATAATATATCTATCATATCTATAAATCTACGAGCAGAGAGGAGAGCTGAGATCAACCTACACTTCAACCTATAACCTATTAGGAACGTATCTCAAAACGTCTCCCCTAATATGGTTAACTACAACATAACTTATAACTCATAAGGACAGATAGACACCATTAGTCTTCCTTCCTTGGAGTTAATAGTTAACCCATATGTATATATATAGGATCGTACAGTTGGTACGTCTTCCTAATTATACATTTGTAATATATATATATATATATATAATCTTGATGGCATGTGAGATTAAATAAAACAGCATAGTTAGCATTAATATGTTTTTATTTAGAGATTCAATGTCTCGTGCAATTTTCGTTGTCGGTCATTCAATTGGTACAGTAAAGAACCGAAGTTATCAGCAGGTTGTTGGGTGGTAGAGGTTATAGGAGGTTGTAACGTTTGAGCAATAGCTCTTGCCATGTTCACACATGTGGTAATGATAAGAAGTGAAACTGTGAGGATAGTCCTCACTGTGGGGTGAATGGAAGATTTTGAGTGGGGAAGACAAAGATAGAAAAGTGAAAAATCTAAGAAGTGAAAGATAGTTGTTAATTTAAAGTCTTCAACAAATGTTAAGGCCGCCTGACAGGCTCAGGTTATTGACTTAATTTATTGTTTAACACCATCACCATTGATTAGCTCTGCTATTCTTAAAAACTAATCATCCCCCCACAGCCACACTGACTTCCTCCCCCGGTCGGAGCTGTTACATCACGGTGGGTCCCCTGTCTGGGGCCCACCGTAGTAGGCCCCAGGCAAGAGTTCCACCATGCACATCCTGACAATGTGATCCCTCATTCACCTGCTCAATCATGTGCCCGAGATAGCATCCACACTTCCACTCTGGTTGCCGCCAGTGGATCTCCTGTCTCTGGTCCACCCAGGTGGGCCCCAGGCAAGAGCTTCACTAGCACCAAAACACAAGCGATCTCTTCTCCGACAGTCATCCAAATCACTCCAAGGTTAAAAACACATAAACATTCCATGGTCAAAATCAGTATAAAGTATTTCAACAATAATGTCAAAATGTTCGAGTATGTCTGGTATGTTGATCAGTACTTGGCCCCTAGCAATGCACCAGCTGGGGAGCATCGCCAGTGACTGTATCAATAAGTGGCGCTGTGGGTTTTGATTTGATGAGGCGCTGAGAGATCCCCCTCGAGGTCGGTGCTACCTCGAGGGGTTCAATACTGGCACTCCAAACGGTATTGTCATGGGATGACAGGTTATGGTGTGGGGTGCTCTACCATCACCACTCGCCCGCAGAGTGTCATATGCGTTGTCATATTCGGTGTTGTCAAGATAATTTTGTGTCAAGTTTGGTAATACTTATTTAATAGAGCTAGGGGTTATTTCTTGTAAATATTGGGCGAGGCTCATTTTGTACCCTGTTCATCGATTTAGGAAACCAGGCATGTTCACGATTGTTGTCTTCTTCAATTAACATTAAGTAATTAGGATCTTGCACTCTGTTCAATCTTTTCCAGGTGTTTCTTGCTCTGTGGTACAATCTGACATTAATTGGTGATACGTTGCTGAGGTGGTGGAGTTCCTCTGTATTTCTTGTATATGGATAATGCTCGTTGTATGCAAATCTCCATGCTTTATTTTTAATTGTTTGTAAAATTTGGTAAGGCAAATCAAGGGAATTGCTGGGTATTCTAATAATGGGAGTATGTATGCTTTTACGAGATGCAGTTTGATTTTTGTTGGTAATAAGTTAAATTTGTACAGTTTTATCAGTGCCCAGTTTGTTTTATTTTCTTATTTCTTTGACGTGCTTTGTAATGCCTTGTTTTGATATGTTTAGTCCCAGCAATTTTCCTTGATTGTCTTGTTCCAGTAGATCACCATTTAATATTATGTCTTCGGTAATTTATTTGGCAATTGGAATAATGGTAAATTTATTGGTGTTAGTTTTTATTTTCCATTTGTTTTGAAAGATGTTAATTTTGTTTAATTCACTTGCCACCCTCTTTGCCATCATGAGTTTTGATTTGCCTCTGTAAGTTATCACCTGTGTAATGTCGTCTGCGTATAGTATATTAAGACAGTCATTTGCTGGTTGTGGTATGTCTGCAGCATATATTGAGTAGAGGATGGGGGATCGAATACATCCTTGAGGAACTCCACTCTTCAGTTCAAACTCAGGTCCCAGTACTTCACCCATTCTTATTCGTGCTGTTCTGTCCATAAGGAAGTCGCACAGTGTAGCTTCAAGGTGTCTTGGCAGACCCAGTTTTAGTATTTTATATTTCAATCCCTCGTACCAAACTTTATCGAACGCCTTGCTCACGTCTCGAAATACTATGTGGCATTGATGTTTCTTTGCTAGTGCTGGAGCGATTTTTTAGTAGACCAGTGGTATTGCTGTTGTGGTACATCGGCCTTCTCTGAATCCGTGCTGTTCATGTGGTATAAGGTTATTATTGTATAGGTGGTCTTGAAGTCTTGTGAATAAACATTTCTCAAATAATTTTCCCGGTACTTCTAGCAATGATATTGGGCGGTTTGATAGAGGATCTCTTGGACATTTATTTGGTTTTAGAATTAGGTGAAGCATGGCAACCTTGAACTTGTCGGGGAAGTAACCTAGTGACAGTGTCTTGTTAAATACGGAAGTTAAATGTTGCACCATGTGATATGGTAGCTCTGTTAATATTTTCTTATTGATATTGCTGATTCCTGGTGCTTTGTCTTTTAAGTTTTTGATATGTCTCTCCACTTCCTCCATCTTAATACTGCTCATTGTGATATTCAGGTTATCATAGCGTGTTATGTCAATGTTTTCATAGGGTAGAGTTCTCTCTTTGTTATGTCTTAGATACTCATGTAATATTTGTTCTTGTTGCTCATCAAACTGTTCATTCTCCTCCTTGCCTATCTTATATACCTCCTGCCACATGTTACGAAATATTACTTCCTTTGCCTTATTGTCGAACACTTTCACTCCATTATTATCTAAAATATAGTTAGGGGTTGTGTTTGGTGTTGAATTAAGATTTTTAATAATTCTCCAGAATTCCTTTGGGTCTTTATATTTTTATTTGTGATTGCTTGTGTTGGTTGTGTATTCTCTCAACCTCTACTGCTAATTCAGTCTGGAGTGTTCTGTACAAGCGATAGTCATCCATAGTCCACCAATATAAATTAGCTACTTGTGATAATTGTCTGTATCTATTTTGGATGTTTCTTATTCCTGGACTTGTGATTGGTTTGCAGATTATTTTATTTTTGGTTATTCGTGATGTCCCATCCAATACTTTCTGTATAGCTTTGTACCAGTTCTCAAGTTGTCTGTCTATTTCCTCTATAGCCATATCTTCTCTCATCTGTTTATCTTGCTCATTTGTTGTTTCAGTAATTATATCTCTAAATTGTTCCCAATTAACTCTTTTCAAGTCGTATCTTTCAGTTGTAGGGATAGTTAATGGTCTTGCAGTTATTTTTAAAATTAGTGGGATGTGGTCTGAGGTTGTTAGCGGGCCTGGTTCTATAGAGAGGTTATGTCTGCAATGATTATTTGTTAGATCTATGTCTGGGTCTGTTTGTGTAATTCCTCTGATAACAGTTGGGAAATTTGGTCCAACATGGTTAAGTTTCTGGTCATTGATAAATCTAGCGATTCCAGTACCAACAGCATTATTTGTGTTGTGTCCTAGTATGTTATGTTTGGCATTATGTATGAGGCATTATTGTATGATGCAAGTCTATGAAAATCTGAATATGGCAAAAATGGTCTTCTTGGAGGTAGATAGGCTGTTGATATGTTAATAATTCCGAGTGATGTTTCTATGCTTAGAGTTATTATGTCTGAGGTAAAATTTTCATCGATTTTATGTTTTACGTTTTGCTTTATTAGCATCGAGCCATCGTGCAGTTCTTCTGATGAATTTATAAAATATGTGTAAAAACCTGTTATTGCTATATCTGAACTATTTTTACAGCCATGACCGTTGATTATAATCACATGTGGGTCTTCTTTTAGATATAGGTTTGTTAGCTGTTTTGATCGATTTGGCCAATGAAGTACGTTGTGAGAGATTATCTTAATTGTATCCATTGACTTTACTAAATATATTTATGAGGTGGTGTATTTATAGACTTTCCCTGTTCGAGTGCCTTCTGTGTTTATTCCCTTGGGATTTGTCCTCTCTTGGTGGTGGTGATCGTTCAATTTGTAGTCCTACTCGTAGTTTTTTTAATGCCGAGTCCTCAACTTGACGGAAGCAGCTGCTTAGTTTGATCTTATCATTGGTTATTGCCGTGTACACATCATCTTCATCATATTGTTGGTTTGTGTAGATCCATTTCATTTTCCCTCTTTCCAGACTATCAATAAGGACCTCTTTGGTTATGTTATCTCTTGGCCAACCAATCGATTTTAACGTGATTATCCTCAGCCCTATGTCAGCAGCTGTTAATGTTGGTTCATTGCTAAAACTTATATTGTCATTTGTCGCTTGTTCATGGGTTTGTTCTTGTTCATTCCTTGCTTCTTGATTTTGTGATTTTTGTGGGTTTGAATGTTCTTTTGTACTTTTATCTGGGGCCTCATGATGTGGGGTGGTCTTTTTCAGTATGATTTCGGATGGTGGGTTGCCTGGCAATATTACTTGTGGAAGGTTGTTGTCTTTAAAAGTGCATTCATAACTTTGTTAAAGGTTCCAGGTTGAGCCATATTACATTGATGAGAATAATGCAGTAAAATGGCTATTTTGGTGGTGTCAGTGCTAGTGGAGCTCTTGGCTTGTGCCCAGCTTTTGATTGTTACTTGGCTGTAAGTAATGTTGGAGTTAGCTCTAGTTATGGTTTGCTTCTCTTTCTTGTTCTTTATGGCTTCCTTCCTGACCGGGCATGACATGGCTGTTGTTTTATGAGATCCATTACAGTTCAAACACTTCTTGATGGCAGAACTACATTCATTCCATGTGTGTCCGGTACCACTGCAATCCATTACAGTTCAAACACTTCTTGATGGCAGAACTACATTCATTCCATGTGTGTCCGGTACCACTGCAATCCATTACAGTTCAAACACTTCTTGATGGCAGAACTACATTCATTCCATGTGTGTCCGGTACCACTGCAATCCATTACAGTTCAAACACTTCTTGATGGCAGAACTACAGTCATTCCATGTGTGTCCGGTACCACTGCAATCCATTACAGTTCAAACACTTCTTGATGGCAGAACTACAGTCATTCCATGTGTGTCTGGTACCACTGCAATCCATTACAGTTCAAACACTTCTTGATGGCAGAACTACATTCATTCCATGTGTGTCCGGTACCACTGCAATCCATTACAGTTCAAACACTTCTTGATGGCAGAACTACAGTCATTCCATGTGTGTCCGGTACCACTGCAATCCATTACAGTTCAAACACTTCTTGATGGCAGAACTACATTCATTCCATGTGTGTCCGGTACCACTCCAATCCATTACAGTTCAAACACTTCTTGATGGCAGAACTACAGTCATTCCATGTGTGTCCGGTACCACTGCAATCCATTACAGTTCAAACACTGCTTGATGGCAGAACTACATTCATTCCATGTGTGTCCGGTACCACTGCAATCCATTACAGTTCAAACACTTCTTGATGGCAGAACTACAGTCATTCCATGTGTGTCCGGTACCACTGCAATCCATTACAGTTCAAACACTTTTTGATGGCAGAACTACATTCATTCCATGTGTGTCCGGTACCACTGCAATCCATTACAGTTCAAACACTTCTTGATGGCAGAACTACAGTCATTCCATGTGTGTCCGGTACCACTGCAATCCATTACAGTTCAAACACTTCTTGATGGCAGAACTACATTCATTCCATGTGTGTCCGGTACCACTGCAATCCATTACAGTTCAAACACTTCTTGATGGCAGAACTACAGTAATTCCATGTGTGTCCGGTACCACTGCAATCCATTACAGTTCAAACACTTCTTGATGGCAGAACTACATTAATTCCATGTGTGTCCGGTACCACTGCAATCCATTACAGTTCAAACACTTCTTGATGGCAGAACTACAGTCATTCCATGTGTGTCCGGTACCACTGCAATCCATTACAGTTCAAACACTTCTTGATGGCAGAACTACATTCATTCCATGTGTGTCCGGTACCACTGCAATCCATTACAGTTCAAACACTTCTTGATGGCAGAACTACATTCATTCCATGTGTGTCCGGTACCACTGCAATCCATTACAGTTCAAACACTTCTTGATGGCAGAACTACAGTCATTCCATGTGTGTCCGGTACCACTGCAATCCATTACAGTTCAAACACTTCTTGATGGCAGAACTACATTCATTCCATGTGTGTCCGGTACCACTGCAATCCATTACAGTTCAAACACTTCTTGATGGCAGAACTACATTCATTCCATGTGTGTCCGGTACCACTGCAATCCATTACAGTTCAAACACTTCTTGATGGCAGAACTACATTCATTCCATGTGTGTCCGGTACCACTGCAATCCATTACAGTTCAAACACTTCTTGATGGCAGAACTACATTCATTCCATGTGTGTCCGGTACCACTGCAATCCATTACAGTTCAAACACTTCTTGATGGCAGAACTACATTCATTCCATGTGTGTCCGGTACCACTGCAATCCATTACAGTTCAAACACTTCTTGATGGCAGAACTACATTCATTCCATGTGTGTCCGGTACCACTGCAATCCATTACAGTTCAAACACTTCTTGATGGCAGAACTACATTCATTCCATGTGTGTCCAGTACCACTGCAATTCATTACAGTTCAAACACTTCTTGATGGCAGAACTACATTCATTCCATGTGTGTCCGGTACCACTGCAATCCATTACAGTTCAAACACTTCTTGATGGCAGAACTACATTCATTCCATGTGTGTCCGGTACCACTGCAATCCATTACAGTTCAAACACTTCTTGATGGCAGAACTACATTCATTCCATGTGTGTCCGGTACCACTGCAATCCATTACAGTTCAAACACTTCTTGATGGCAGAACTACATTCATTCCATGTGTGTCCGGTACCACTGCAATCCATTACAGTTCAAACACTTCTTGATGGCAGAACTACATTCATTCCATGTGTGTCCGGTACCACTGCAATCCATTACAGTTCAAACACTTCTTGATGGCAGAACTACAGTCATTCCATGTGTCCGGTACCACTGCAATCCATTACAGTTCAAACACTTCTTGATGGCAGAACTACATTCATTCCATGTGTGTCCGGTACCACTGCAATCCATTACAGTTCAAACACTTCTTGATGGCAGAACTACATTAATTCCATGTGTGTCCGGTACCACTGCAATCCATTACAGTTCAAACACTTCTTGATGGCAGAACTACATTCATTCCATGTGTGTCCGGTACCACTGCAATCCATTACAGTTCAAACACTTCTTGATGGCAGAACTACATTCATTCCATGTGTGTCCGGTACCACTGCAATCCATTACAGTTCAAACACTTCTTGATGGCAGAACTACATTCATTCCATGTGTGTCCGGTACCACTGCAATCCATTACAGTTCAAACACTTCTTGATGGCAGAACTACATTAATTCCATGTGTGTCCGGTACCACTGCAATCCATTACAGTTCAAACACTTCTTGATGGCAGAACTACAGTCATTCCATGTGTGTCCGGTACCACTGCAATCCATTACAGTTCAAACACTTCTTGATGGCAGAACTACATTCATTCCATGTGTGTCCGGTACCACTGCAATCCATTACAGTTCAAACACTTCTTGATGGCAGAACTACATTCATTCCATGTGTGTCCGGGACCACTGCAATCCATTACAGTTCAAACACTTCTTGATGGCAGAACTACATTCATTCCATGTGTGTCCGGTACCACTGCAATCCATTACAGTTCAAACACTTCTTGATGGCAGAATTACATTCATTCCATGTGTGTCCGGTACCTCTGCAATCCATTACAGTTCAAACACTTCTTGATGGCAGAACTACATTCATTCCATGTGTGTCCGGTACCACTGCAATCCATTACAGTTCAAACACTTCTTGATGGCAGAACTACATTCATTCCATGTGTGTCCGGTACCACTGCAATCCATTACAGTTCAAACACTTCTTGATGGCAGAACTACATTCATTCCATGTGTGTCCGGTACCACTGCAATCCATTACAGTTCAAACACTTCTTGATGGCAGAACTACATTAATTCCATGTGTGTCCGGTACCACTGCAATCCATTACAGTTCAAACACTTCTTGATGGCAGAACTACATTAATTCCATGTGTGTCCGGTACCACTGCAATCCATTACAGTTCAAACACTTCTTGATGGCAGAACTACATTCATTCCATGTGTGTCCGGTACCACTGCAATCCATTACAGTTCAAACACTTCTTGATGGCAGAACTACATTCATTCCATGTGTGTCCGGTACCACTGCAATCCATTACAGTTCAAACACTTCTTGATGGCAGAACTACATTCATTCCATGTGTGTCCGGTACCACTGCAGTCTGAGCATACCTTATAAGAATTTCCCTTCGGGCAATTTTTCTTTGTATGATTCTCTATAGCATAACAGTTATAGCAGGTGAGTATTGGTATGTACTCTTCCTTCTTGATTTGAGTGTTTGGGATGCTAAAATTGAACATTAGTAGGCCTCTGTCTGTGGCGTTAGATGCCATGGATGTTTGCTTGAAAGTAATTTTCATGTTATTACCGTTTGTAAATTTGTATACATTTCCTATTCCATCTCCAATCCATTGGTTAGCGCTGCCTACCCCCTGAGCAATCTCTCCTTCCGAGTGGGCGATGATTATATCATCCACTCTGAATAAGATAACCGTTCTCTTGGCTCTCAGTTCCGGTGGCATTATAGATGTGAGAGTGGTTTGTCTGAGTGGTATGGCACTTCTCCGCAAATATTTGATCTGTGTCATTGTCATTCTTTGTCAGAACAATATCTATCTATTCTATTCTATGTATATGCTCAGGCCCAATCCCCATTTTGGGGGTAGCCGACTCAAGACAGAGCAAGAACAGGGAAAACACAAAAACAACATAAAACAACAAAAAAACACAGACAAAAAGCACAAACTCACACACATCCAGGTCACCCAGGAGAAGACCCAGAGACCAGGGTCACCAAGGACGCTCCAGCACTCCCCCGGCCCACGACCACCCGGAGAGGTTCCGATCTCGGCAGGCAGACATGCAGCGGAGCCAAAGCCACAAGCCCTCCAACCACACTTCCAGGCGCACCCTTCATATTAATCGTCTCCCCGGGCCAGGCGCCTGATGGACTATTATCCAGTCCAACTTGTGCCCGACCCCTTACTCCAAATGACCACGTGTTCATTCAACTATTCACAAGCATTCTCCATTCACTCCTGTCCACCACCACTTCCCCTGCCTGATCTATAGTCATTCCTCTATCATCCACAGCCTTTCTTACACAGTCTCTCCATCTCAATGGGAGTCTTCCTGCCCTTCTATCTCCCCTTGTACCTGACTCACATATTCTCTTTGTAAGCCTTTCCTCTCCCATTCGCTCAACATGACCATACCAGCTCAGCACCCTTCTGTCCACTCTGGCTGACAAATGTTTCTGCCGTCCCACTCTCCTACGTATCTCTTCATTCCTCAATCTGTCTCTACGAGTAACTCCACACATACTCCTCAAGCAGCTCATCTCCATCACATCCAGCCCTCTTTTCTCCTTTTTCTTCAGAGCCCATGTCTCAGCCCCATACATCACTGTTGGCACAACAATTCCTTGATACAGTGCACTTTTTACTTTCACTCCGAGATTTCTCGTCTTCCACATACTTCCCATTGCTCCGAAAACCTTCCTTCCTTCACACACACTCTCGGTTTTACCTCCACTTCCATACCTCCACTCCTGCTTATCATTCCTCCTAGATATTTAAAACACTCTACTTGTTCCAATATTTCCCCATCCAGCCTCACATCTAGATTCACCCTATGCTCTCCCCTATTACACACCATTACTTTACTTTTATTGACGTTCACCTTCAGTTTCCTCCTTCCACAAACCACACCAAACTCTTTGACTACCCGCTGCAGTTTCTCATCAGAATCCGCCACCAATGCTGTGTCATCAGCGAACAGCAACTGATTCAACTCCCAATCTCTACCATTCTTTCCTACTAAACCCAATCCTCTTCCATAGTTCTCCTTTTCACCTTCCTCACCACACCATCCATAAACATATTAAACAGCCATGGTGACATTACACAACCCTGTCGCAAACCAACCTTTACCTCAAACCATTCACTCAACTCACCATTTCCTACTCTCACACATTCTCTGCTTCCTTCATAAAAACTCTTAACTGCTTCTAACAAATTTCCTCCTATTTCATAAATCCTTAACACCTTCCACATTGCTTCACGGTCCACACGATCATACGCTTTTTCCAAATCCATAAAAGCCCAAAATATCTCCTTATGCTTCTCTAAATACTTCTCACATAACTGTCTTACTGCAAACATCTGATCCACGCACCCTCTTCCCCTCCTAAAACCGCACTGTTCTTCTCCTATTGCAACTTCCGTACACTTTATTATCCTCTCTATCAACACCCTGCCATACAGCTTTCCAACCACTGACAATAAACTAATACCTCTATAACTTGAACACTCCTGCCGATCTCCCTTCCCCTTGTACAACGGCATAATACATCCACTCCTCCAGTCTATTGGTACCATTGACACAGCAAAGCACACATTGAAAAGTCTCACCAACCAATCTATTATCACATCTCCACCCTTCTTTATACACTCCACAGCAATACCGTCCAAACCTTTTGCTTTTCCCGCTCTCATTTGTTTCACTGCTTCTTTCACCTCATTTTCCTCAATTCTTTCATTCATTCCCTGCCACCTGGGTGACCTGGGTAACCTATCTCCATCCACCTCTGCTTCAATCACTGCTTCTCTTCCATCTCTTGTATTTAACAAAGATTCAAAATACTCGGCATATCTTTTCCTCACTTCAACTGGTTCCACTAGTAATTCTCCATTTTCATCTTTCACTGACTCTTCCCTCTTTTGTCCTCCTTTCCTTACTTTATTTACCTCCTTCCAGAACATCTTCTTTCGTTCTTCAAAATTCTCACTCAGCCTTTGACCCCACCTTTCGTTTGCATCTTTTTTCGCTTCTCTAATTTTCCGTTTTGCCTCTCTCCTTTTCTCCTTGTACCTCTCCCATACCTCAACACTACCATCCTGTAAAACCCACTCAAAAACTGTCTCTTCTCCTCAACTGCCTTTCTCACCGTATCATTCCACCACTCGCTTCCCTTCCTGATACCTCTGCCTCTTACTTTCTTTTTGCCGCATACTACCTCTGCACTTGCTTTCACTCCTTCCTTAAACTGTTGCCATTCAACCTCTACTTCTCTCTCTTCCATCTCTCTCACTTCCATCCACTTTTCTATATTTAGTCTTTCCTTGTACTCCCTCTCTTTTTCACTCTTCTCTAACTCACTAACTTTTATTATCTCTCTTACTTCACGCTTGTCTCTTATTCTCCTGTAACTCTTAACTCTTAGCTTCCCTCCACCAGGTAATGATCTGACATACCCTCCGCCTCACCTCTCATCACATTCACATCCAGCAGTCTACAAAATCTTTCCCTTGTCACCAGCACATAATCCATCAATGCCCTCTCTACAATCTCTCCCCTCACAAGTCTATGCCAGGTGTACTTGTGTATACGCCTTTTTTTGAAGAACGTATTACCTACACTCAATCTACACTCTTCACATCTTTCCCCGTAGAACTAGGGCAGCTGAGAGCGCCCATGAATTTACACTTTCTCCTCCACAATGCAGAACTTCTGCTTATCAGAATTCATTTATCCCCAGAGCTACTACTCTTTGGAATTCACTTCCCTCGAATTGCTTTCCACAAACTTACAATCTATAAATGTTTAAATCCAGTTGTTACAAACATTTTATGAATGGAGGATGCCTTTAGGCACATGGACCTTTTTGTTTTATCTGTGTTTTTCCTTCCTCCGTTCATTGTCTCTTTAAAAAAAAAAAAAAAAAAAAAATTTCAGTCTTTCTCCACTCTCGTTTACACCATCCACACCAAAACTACCGATGACTCCCTCAACAGGCTCATTTCCTACCCTAGCATTTAGGTCCCCTAAAACTATAACATTTTCATTTTCATCAAACCCTTGTAGACAATCTCTCAAATCCTCCCAGAAACCCTCTACCTCGTCTAACTCTCTTTCACTTCCTGGTCCATACGCACTTACAAAAACCCACCTTTCACCCTTAAACCGCATTCTCACCCACATTAGCCTTGATGACACCTCTTTCCACTCTTTTATAAACTCTCTCAACTCCTCCTTCACAATAATAGCCACTCCTTCTTTCCCCCTGCCTCCCTCGTCTACTCCAGACTTTCTACCTATCACGTTTCCAAAATCCACTTTTCCCTCTCCTTTCATCTTTGTTTCATTCAGTGCAAGGACATCATACATCCTTCTTTCAAATAACCTTCCAATATCCTCTCGCTTCTCATTCGTACTACATCCACGCACATTCAAAGCTCCTATTCTTAGGGTCCGGGACCACGAACGCGTTCCCTCGCCCCTATCTCTGTCTCGTTTTTTTGGTAGATTTATTTAAGGGGAGAAGGATACCAGGCCCCCCACCCCCAGAACAATATACCCATCATCAATTGGATTGATTCTTGTGACATAGATATTTACCTTTGAAAGCAATTCCGCAGTATCAATTTATACTTATGCTGCGATAAGTGGATGAATTTTATTTTTACCCTCGCCATTTTGCTATGTGGGGAATAGGAAATGTATTGGTTATTCTCCACCTGTGATTGGCTGTCCTGTTGCTCACGTCACTGGCTGTTTCATCTTCCAAGTTAGTGATGATGGTGCTGGTTAAAAAATCAAGAATTAGAAGTAAGCAAGGGTCGGTATGCACTACCACCTAGCTTGAACAACTAAAAGGTATTTAAAGTTAAAAAGCCAAGCTTAAAACAAAGTATTAGGTAAAGTAAAGTGGAAATGAAAGGTTAAGCTGGGAGGGTGTGGTTATTGGTTGGTTGGTGACCGGAATACAGTTATTACAGTGGGTGTGTGTGGTAAACAGGTTAAATATCAGAGGGTCTGGGCAGTAATGCCCCTTTCCCACTGGTGAGACAAGTCAAGATTTTCGTCGCCGACACCAATAAATTGGCACATTCGTGACATGTCTCAACACCTCTCATGAAAAATCGTTTGACTCTCAAGGCCTGTGAAGGCCTCACAAGGGCCCTCGCGGGTCGTCGCAAATGTTCGGACAGTTCAAAATTTTGGACGAGGACTCAGGAGAATTGGTTGCCCTCGCAAGCATCGCCGAGGGATATGCGAGGGCTTCTGCAATCATCTGCGACATCAGCGAGACATCGCGGAGGGTTTCGCACACAAAAAAAAAATCAACGCTGCATGGATGCTTACCGATGCTCTCAGATGCTCTGCTCGCCGATGCTCTCAGATGTTCCGAGAACATCGACGATGCCAAAGAGCACCTTCGGCGAGGTGGGTACAAAAAATGTATTAGGCCTACAGTGAACCTGATGAACCCTTTTTTCTATGCACCTCTCGTGGGGGGTTCACCTGTTTGTTTTTCTCTTTCTCTCCTTTTCTCTCTTTCTCTGGTTTGTATCCATTCAGCCCCATTCAGCCAACTGTTTTAAGACGTTTATCCCCATCCAAGTATCGATATCTTCCTGGCAAGCGATAGCGAACCAGCATTATATGGAGAAATCCGGCTTCGCCGGAGACTTTTTTTTCAAAAATATACAAATTTAGCTTGCTCTTGTGACGCTTCTGCATAGTAGCCACGTGCGGGCATGCGCGCGCGTCGGCTGCCCAGCCGTTTAGAAATCGGCTGGTGGCAGCCGGCCGGCCGGCTTTTCCTTAGTATATATCCTACGACAACGTAACTAATGTCTGGGATATTCTTATGTTGTTTCACAGCTTGTAGCTGCCCTTATTCTTAACCAACGCATCTTAGTATATTTTATTCTCGATAGTTGATTGTTTCATTATAATATATAAGATGTAAGTCTAGTGAGGGCGGGAGGAGACGAGCGGGAGAGAGAGACCGGCTTGGGACGTTGCTTCGCTTGCCAGCTCGGGACGAGCCTGAAGTGTTGCCATATGCATTTGTTTGCAACGTTAGGCTTAGTTTCGACTCACGCACGGGGTAGACGATTTTGACCCGGTAACTGTGTTGAGTGTTGCCAAGCTTGGGATGTATTTTGTATGCCTAGGGTGGGGTCCAGACAGATTCAAGACTCAGAGCTCACCTCACTGTCGTACCCTTCGGACCCCCTTGATATCTATCCCTCTCAACCCCACTTAGAAACTTTCTCTCTTACTTTGTATACCTTCCTTCCACTACTTCACCAATCTATTTAATTATCCCATCCCCTTGATAGACCTTATATCTATTATTGTATTAACGACGAGCTCTCAGATAACTAGATAGAATTTTGGGCCTTATGCAGAGACGT
Organism: Paralithodes platypus; assembly: GCA_032716605.1. Classification (NCBI taxonomy): domain Eukaryota; kingdom Metazoa; phylum Arthropoda; class Malacostraca; order Decapoda; family Lithodidae; genus Paralithodes; species Paralithodes platypus. The sequence goes on from CM064566.1 coordinate 28,488,638, forward strand.
AATTGTTAATGAGACCTAGGAAGCTTTTTTGTTGTCTCACATTTGGTGGTTTCATGCTTGCTAGTGTGTTCTTGTGTCAGGTTAGCAGGGGCTAGACCGGAGGGGAGGCTTTTTGCGATCCTTTACGTAAAGTCTGCTGGTGCGAGTCCTGTGGACCCGCACGACTTTACTAGGATACCCGTGGGAGTCTGGGGGCATTTTCTTGTCTGTGTCCCTTTGTGTCTAGTGTTGTGTTGTGTGAGGCCCCTTGCCTAGTCCACTCAGCACTGTGCTAGCACGTCTTGCTTTTGTTTTAGGGTCGCCAGGAGAGAGTCAGATACTTGCGATCTGAGTCTCTCAAGAGAGCACCCTTTCAATTAGAGTAATTTGGCGCACAGACTTGGGAACGTCCCTAGGCTAGAGCAGGTGGCTCAGCCCGGGTATCCGAAGCCTATATCCTTCCGGCTAGACCGCTGCCACCTGGCAGATTAACAGCTAGGGGTTTATGATCTCTGTATGCTTGTTATTGTGCCACAGTTTACCGATTTTGTGAGCATTGTGAGTCAGGGTGTGGCTTAGAGACTCTGTCCGAGTAGGCTTGCCTGACTAAGAGTGAGAAGCACACCTGTATGTGGTTATGTTGCGAGTTGCTACCTTTATTTAATTATACCTATGCCATTATACACTGTATTGCCTATCACTAGTATTTATTCCTGCTTATGAGTTAAGAGTTCTCTAAATCCGTAACGTACTTTCTTTGCTAAGCATCAGATCCTACAGTAGCCACATGCAGTTTAGAAACCCGCATCTTGTCTACCTGTACGATGTTTTGAGGACTGTTTGCTTTCACCTTCTTTCACGCAGGGGTGATTAGTTGTATTAATTAACGTAACGTTAAATGTACTTTCTTCTAGTTTGTTATTAAATTGTTTCTGAAATTTAATTCCGTTATCTATCTTTTCCTTGAAGCTTTAAGTCAACTTAATTGTGTGATCTTTTATATAGCCTGCTTGACTATCAGCAGTCTATAGTGCGTGCACCCTGTAACCGAGTTATAGGATACCTTGTTGTCCAGGCAGGACTCTTGACGGTTTAGGGTGGTTTGTTGCCTGGGTTTATAGATAAGGGTTGGATCTAGCGTTTTCCGTTGTTGCTTGTTGCCGCATACCTAGTCCAATAAAAAGAGCCCAGTGTTTATATATCCCAGGACGTAACACTCTCAAAACAAAAATATATATATGTTGGTTCGCTACCGCACACCAGGAAAATATTGAAACCTGGATGGGGGTAAACGTCTTAAAACAGTAGGCTGAACGGGCCGAACGGATTATAGGCAAAGAGAGAGGGAGAGAAAGAACCAACAAAACGAGGAGGGAGAGAAAGAGAAAACAGGGAAGGTGGGCTCAATGTTTACGTTACGGCTTAGCCTAATTGAGCCCACCTCGCTGTTTTCTCTTTCTCTCCCTCCTCGTTTTGTTTTGTTATTTCTCCCCCTCTCTCTTTGCCTATAATACGTTCGGCCCTGTTCAGCCTACTGTTTTAAGAAGTTTACCCCCATCCAGGTTTCAATATTTTCCTGGTGAGCGGTAGCGAGCCAACATATATATATTTTTGTTTTTAGGTCGTTTTTCTGGTCCCCTTTCTTCCTCATGGTTAACCCCATTAATTTTTATATTTCATGACGTTCGGCCCATTAGTTTGGCGATTTTAAGACATTTCACCCCATTTCGTTATCAATATTAAGACTTTTCGTGTCATTTAGGCATCGAGTTTTTCCTGGCTAGCGATAGCGAGCCTGTACTTTTTGAGGAACCGGCCTTCGGCCAGGATATTTTTCTATCGACAAATGTAGAAATTGATCTTGAAGGAGGGTGTTGGGGGGTGCTTTATATGCTTGATGGAGGTCTAGGGATGAAATAGAAAAAAAAAAAAAACGAGGAGAGAGGGAGAGAAGAGAAAACAAAAAAAGGCGAGGTGGGCTCAATTACTAAGCCGTAACGCAAACATTGAGCCCACCTCGCTGTTTTTTTTTTCTTTCTCTCCCTCTCCTCTTTTTTTTTTTTCTTTTTTTTCCATTTCTCTCCCTCTCTCTTTGCCTATAATCCGTTCGCCCCGTTCACTGTTTTAAGACGTTTACCCCCATCCAGGTTTCAATACGCCGAACCATCGCTTGAATCACCGAAGACGTCGCAGAACATACGGCGAGTTTTCTTTCATCCTCGCATGATTTCGCAAGATATTTTTGAAAATGTGACATGCCTCGCAGAGGTCATCGGCGAAACATCGCTCACTTCGCCGAGTTATCGCAGAAGGTCGGCAATTGCGTCGCCGACATCGGCGACATCTTCGCCGAGTATAATTTGTCATCTGTTTGAAACGGTCAAAATCATGAACGTCGCCCGTATTCTCGCGAATTTGACAAAACTAAGTCATCGGCGACGAAAATCGTGACTTGTCTCACCAGTGGGAAAGGGGCATAACTGGGTGGCTAACCGGGTGAAGATGAAAGGTTAAGCTGGGGGGGGTTTGGTTAGTGGTTGGATGGGTGACCGGTAGATTGATAACACAGTTAATTTAAGCAGCTGAGGGTCTGGGCAGTGATTGAATGGGTGACCGGGAATAATCAAAATTACAGGTTACCAAGGAATTAAAATTGGTTCAAACCCTGCTATGGTGACAAAAGACAATGAATTTAGATATGAATTATATTGAAAAGAAGTACCCAAGAATCCTATGAGTTGAAACTTCTTAAACAGAATAAGAAGCCTTAAGTCAAGGATATGTGAATAAGAATATTTACGTTAATATGCAAGTCGAACTACAAAAATGCAGGACAAAAACAAGCTGAAGTTAAGAAAGCAAGAAAATGTACGTTAAAGGATAAGAGATAAAGGAAAATTTACGTTAATATTTAAGTCAAACTACAAAAATGCAGGACAAAAAATAAACTGAAGTTAAGAATGCAAGAAAAGTTACGTTAAATATAAGTACAAAACTAGATTGAAATGTTTAAAATGCTTCCTGATCCTGTTTTACATATATAAAAAACCTAAAAGTACCCAAGGAGCACCCCTAAGGAGTACTCCTAAACTAAAAAAAGCCTACCTACTCCCTTGGGCTGTAGGCCCCCAGAACTTGCCACCTGCTAAAGGGTGTCGTACAAGTCCAAGGGCCTATGCCAATGGGAGACCTAACACTACTTGAAGATTAAAATGGCCCCACTCGCTGGCCTCCTATAACCAGGCCCTAACGGCCCCCCCTCGTGGCAATGCCTTCAGTAAACTCTTCGCTCAAACTTTTGCTAGAAACTCCACCTTGGATGATTCCGGTGCTATTCCTCCTATTCCTCCCTCTTCGCTCTCCTCTCTCTTACTTATGCCTAATATCCTAATCTCTTCAAAAGATGTACTTTCTACCCTCTCTGGGCTTAACACTAATAAGGCGTATGGTCCGGACGGTGTTCCTCCTGTTGTTCTCAAAAACTGTGCTTCCGTGCTGACTCCCTGCCTAGGCAAACTCTTTCGTCTCTGTCTATCCTCTAACGTCTTCCCTTCATGCTGGAAGTTTGCTCACATTCAACCTGTCCCAAAGAAGGGTGACCGCTCTCAACCCTCCAACTACCGTCCAATTGCTCTCATTTCTTGTCTTTCTAAAGTTTTTGAAACTATTCTGGCTTCCAAATTTCTTAAGCATTTCTCTTCTCATAATCTGCTCTCAGATCGCCAGTATGGCTTCCTTAAGGGTCGCTCTACTGGTGATCTTCTTTCATATCTTAACTCTTGGTCATCCTCCTTTCGGGACTTCGGTGAGACTTTTTCTATTGCACTAGACATATCGAAAGCCTTCGATAGAGTCTGGCATAAATCTTTAATTTCTAAACTACCCTCCTTCGGTTTCTATCCCTCCATCTGTGCCTTTGTCTCTAATTTCCTTTCCGGCCGTTCCATAGCCGCGGTTGTGGACGGCCATTGTTCACTTCCTCACCCTATAAACTCTGGTGTTCCTCAGGGCTCTGTCCTATCTCCTATTCTCTTTCTAATTTTTATAAATGATTTCCTTAACTGTACCTTAATTCCCATCCATTCATACGCAGACGACTCAACCTTACACTACTCCATTACTTTTTCAGAACGCCCCAGCCAGCAATCTCTCAATGACAAACGTAATGAAGCCATACTACTCTTAAATTCTGATCTAAATACTATTTCCAATTGGGGCAGAGAAAACCTTGTTAACTTTAATGCTTCCAAAACCCAATTTCTCCATCTATCTACCCGTCAGGATCTCCCAGCGGACTATCCCTTATTCTTCAACAATACAAAAATCAACCCTTCATCTTCTCTCAATATTCTTGGTGTCTCTTTTTCTTCTGCTCTCATTTGGAAGGACCATATTACCAGTCTTGCTAAGGCAGCCTCCCAGAAGCTGGGTGTGCTCAACCGCCTTAGGGGGTTCTTTTCCCCTGCACAGCTTCTTGCTCTGTACAGGGGCATAGTGCGCCCTTGTATTGAGTATTGTTCACATGTGTGGGGAGGTTCCTCTCACACCGCTCTCCTAGACAAGGTTGAAAGGAAGGCCTTTCGTATCATTAACTCCCGTCCACTCACCAACTCTCTGCAATCTCTCTCTCTCCGCCGCAATGTTGCATCTCTCTCGCTATTCTATCGCTACTATAATAATCAGTGTTCCTCAGAGCTATCCCAGTGCATACCACCTCCTTTACGTAGGGCACATGGTACCCGTCTTGCAACTCAATCCCACCCCTACTCTGTGCAACTCTCCAACCCAAGAGTGAAACGTTACTCTCAAACTTTCTTCTACTCAACAGCTGAGCTCGGGAACTCTCTCCCAGAATCAGTTTTTCCCGCTTCCTATGACTTAAATTGCTTTAAACTCAGTGTGTCCAGGCATTTTGGCTCGAACGTCCCTTGATTTTGGCCCTGTCACTCTTTCAACTATGGGGGAGACACTCGCTATAGGCAGTTATGCCTTTTGCCTCCATCAATCACATAGAAAAAAAAAAAAAAAATGTTCGGCTTCGTACTACCAGCGGATATCTACAAGAAGAAAAAAAGGTGGGTACAAAAAAAAAAAAAAAAAAACAGGATCAGGAAAACAGACAAAAAGTGGCTGTCACAAACAGGGTCAGAGAGGTTAAAACTCTGCCAGGACTCCCAGTGCAAAAAGCAGCATTGGTGAGGTGTGGTAAAAACACTTGGTGGCGAATGGACCTTCAGGCAGAAGGCTAGGGGAACAACTGTCTAGGACCTGGTTGATAAGAATAGGAAAATAAATGGGTATTTATAGCGGGGCCCTGGGTTCACGCATCATGAGGTTTGCACATGTGGGCGGGGCTAGTCGGCAATCTACGTCCTTGGTTGGCTGGCCGCTGATATCCGCGCACTACGCCTGTTGATTGGCTGTTGGGGTTCGGGGTCACCAAAAGCTGGGCGTTGGCTGGGTGTAGCATTGGCGGGGTAATTTCCATACTGTTGTCTGTGGGGGTAACATCTCCCCGCTGTTGGGAGAATTTGGAGGTCTAATGTCTGGTCAAGTGGGGGGTTGAGTGCTTGTATATAATTATGTAGCTTCAAGGATGGGGAGGCGTCTGGAGTCGGATTCTTTATCTAATATGGAGGTGTTGATATCAAGGTCTTTACGGATTAGTTGAGGATCGTCAGGGCTGTTATAATGATTTTTGATGGCGCCAGATTGAAAGTGGAGGATAAGCGAGTCTGGGTCATACCGATATACGTTTTACGGGGTCCACAGTCCCCGATAGTACAAGAATGTTGGTATATCACATGATCCATATTCAGCTATTTATTGTCGTTGGCAGGGCGATTACGAAGTACAAGTTGGGAGGTTTTGGGGGATTTATAATATATGATTAATTTGATGTTGTTATCAGTGTTGGTGGGCTGGACATTCTTCTGTATGATGTCTCTTATTACTGCTTCGTCTGTTTTGTGGTTAGAGGACATGAAGTTTTTGTAGAATATTTTGATGTCCTCAGGGCTGGTGGTGCTGGGGGCTTCGTTGTTGTACCATTTTTCTATGTGTTTCTTGATGGTTTTATTGACGTCGGAATTGGAGTAGCCGTTGTTTATGAGGACTTGTGTAAGACGGCGGAGTTCGTGGTGGGTGTCCCGCCAGGAGGAACAGTGAGAAAGAGCCCTCCTGACGTAGGCAGAGATGGTGGAGGTGTGGTACCTTCTGGGGCACTCACTTTTGCCGTTGAGGCAGAGTCCATTATTTGTGGGCTTTGTGTAGACAATAGTTTTGAAGCCTGTGTCTTGGTTGGTGACTTCGTTTGAAATTTCGTAGCTCACATGCATGTGTGAGATATACTAAATATTAATAACTCTCGTGCTTCGCTGGGTGAGAATTAAATTAAATTACATTCAACCTGAGTTGTGTGGGACTATTTGTAAAAATCCCTGTATGATACTCTGGAATATGGGTCCTTCGACTTTATATGAGATGGAATACTTTACCTAAGCAGGTTAGATATATTCATTATCATGCCGTGTAGAGTTGATTAATGCATGGACTCATGTCAATATATATATATATATATATATATATATATATATATATATATATATATATATATATATACAGTATATATACAGTATATATATATATATATATATATATATATATATATGTATATTGTATACTCTGGCACATACCCCCTTTTTTTATTTACTTGTTATTGTTTTTAAGTTAGCCGACTTAGAGATAGAGCCCGAACAAGGACAGCACAACACAACAAAACACAAATGCACCCACATCTAGGTCACCCAGGAGAATAACCCTGAGACCCAGGCCCATTTGGGGTCCCCAGCTAAGATTTCCAGGTCCCAGATCTCTCAGAGAGGCTCCGATTTCCGCAGTCAGACATGCAGCAAGGCTCACACCACAATGCTCGCCCACCATGCATCCAGGCGTACCCTTCATATCTACCGGCTCCCAGGCCAGGTACCTGACGAACTATTATCTAGTCAAACTGGCACTGATCCCCTGTCCCAAACGACTGCCTATACACTCATCTATTCACTAGCAATCTCCATTCATTCCTATATATTACCACTTCTCTTGCCTGATCTATAGTCACTCCTCTATCTTCCAATACTTGTCCTACACAGTTTCACCATCTCAATGGAGGTCTACCTACCCCTCTACTTCCCCTTGTATCTGACTCACATATTATCTTTGAATGTCTTTCATCATCCATTCGCTCTACATGTCCATACCAGCTCAGCACCCTTCTATCCACTCTGGCCGACAAATGTTCCTGCTGCCCCACTCTCCTATGTATCTCTTCATTCTTCAATCTGTCTCTATGAGTCACTCCACACATACTTCTCAAGCAGCTCAATTCCATCACATCCAGATTTCTTCTCTCCTTTTTCTTCAGAGCCCATTTCTCTGCCCCTTACATCACTGTTGGTAAAATTATACCTTGATACATTGCAATTTTAACTTTCATTCCGAGGAATATATATATATATATATATATATACTGTATTATATTATATATATATATTATATATATTATATTGTTACGGCTGGATCGGCAATACATATTCGGGATTCTTGATCGTAGGACAGAAATGGCTTAAGTGACAACGACACGCTCGATTCCAGTCCCAAATACTATATGCTCCAGACAACAAAAGCACCAACGCCCTACAGAGTTATCGTCTACGGTAACGAGGTACCTTAACTCGGCGAAAGTGTACAACAGGGGTAGGCTATGAGGCTAAACTCCCTCAGACATTTATAGGTTACGTTATTACTAAAGAAATGCAATACTCAAGAAACTACGTTAATATTAAGCCTCTAATAATGTAGAATAGAAGCAGGCTAAAGGTATGACAGTGAAATGCTAAATGACAAATGTACACGCCTACTTGAAAGCGCATGCACTACACTAACTGTCCCCTACTAACATGCACTAGCATGTAGCATACAAGATGTTCATGATCCAGTAGATACCTAATAATACACATGGGAGGAACATAAACAGTAGTCACTTATTATAATAATGAATCTATACTTGGAATAACTAAAAGGTTGCAGGCAACAGTACTGCGCCGGTAGCCTACTACCGCATAGGCTACTTCGCTTCTCTCACTCTGTCTCCCCTCCGAGTCCGTATGCGCCCTACGCAACAGAACTCCGGACACAGCAGCAAAACGACAGTGCAGTTAATTGATACATGAAAGTATTAATAGTGTTGTCTTGTGTGTGAGTAATGTGTATTGTAAAGTGTTATAGATATATACTTAAAGAGAGCTGCAATGCATAGTAAAATAAAGATATATCCCACTCATCATCCCCATGTGTTCTAGCTAGCAGGCCAAGTCACAGGAACAACGAGTCCCAGCACCGAAAGCGAGAACCCAGGAGAAGACTGTAGAGAACACAAGGACAGATAAATTATGTTACTCTACTATACCGGCACTACGAGCGAGCTGTAGTCTCGGGTGCTACACTCGCTCCTGGCTCGGTATGCAAATCAAGGCTAAGTCCTCGTCCCTCTACAGACAACTCCTGGGCATGGTCGGGCTCTTACACATGGCACCAGTCTAGTCACAAATGGGATGATGAGCAGGGCATATAACTCGTGAATATGTAGAACGTTCACCAACTATCCTCATCAAGAAGATCGCTGTTCACATTAACCCCTTAAATCTAATACATGTAAATATATGCTTGTCCTAAGAGTAATACGAGAGGTGAGTGCTGAAACTCCTTTAGGACCTCAAGGGAAGGTTATGCATTTAAATAGAGAGAAGAATGAAATGAGAGTAATGTCGTCAGAGAGAAAGAGTGCAACCGTGAGAAGTGGGGAGAGAGAGCAAAGGATGTTAGAATCTCAAAGGTTCTAGGCAACCTAGTCCAGGAACACACAGCCAACCTCCAGGCAGTGTGCTGTACGACAACATGGGCCCAGCCCAGGCAGGCAACAATGGACTACCAACCCTATCGCGCCTAGCTATAAGGGCAAGGCTGCCAACCAGTCCATACATCTGGCAACCACCCGGCCGGCAGCGCGGCGTGTTGCTACCATCTTGCTCTGAAGCCCAACTCACTCTCTCTCTCTGAATTCCCATTATCCTATCTATCAACTTCTCTATTGATACTACATATTAAATGGAAGGTCTCGACATGGCTTAAAACAAAACCCACCACTGGTTAGCACATGACGAGACCTTTGCAGAGATACAAAGAACATAGTTATAAGTTGTCACACTCAATATACATAGCGGCTAACGGTAGCCAGATCACGGGCGGTACAGTGGAGTACCAAGGAGTACAATCAGGTTGCGTTGCCCAGCACTGGGGTGCGTCACAGCCCCCCAAGATTTTAGATAATCGACCTTAGAAGCATTATCAAAATCTGACAGGCAACCAACCGACCTGCTACCCTTAGCTGCCACTAATTGCAAAAGGTGCACAACAACTGAAGTGTGAATTATACATAAAACACAATATTGCATGCATCATGCTACAACAATAAAGAGTTACAAAACTAAAAAAAAGAAAGAGTTTTCTCGTTTATTTTATTGTTTTATAATCTTTTTGGACGGCGTTATGATAGCCTAATTTTACTCCTGGTCAACCCACACACCGTGCACGACTATCTTGGATCATCAACCCTTGATAGACAATCTGCTATCACGTTCTCACTCCCGGCAATATGCTGAATGTTGAGATTATACTCTTGGAGCATTAGGGACCACCTGGTCAACCGCATATTCCGATTGTGAAACTGATTTAGGAATTTCAAGGGATGATGGTCCGTATAAATCGTCACTACCGGGCCGTAGGCTGGAACATAAACTTCGAAATGTTTGAGCGACAAAACGATAGCCAGAAGCTCCTTCTCTATAGTCGAGTAATTCCTTTGTGCCGAATTAAACTTGCGAGAAAAGAAGCTCACTGGGTGTTCCAAGCCCTCGGAATCAGTCTGCAGTAACACTGCCCCGGCACCCACACCGCTGGCATCAGTCGCCAGCCGAAAACTCCTGGAGAAGTCTGGGGCCCTCAAAATCGGATGTGTACACAGCAGGTGCTTGACTAGGTCGAAAGCCCTCTGACACTCCGCAGCCCTACAGAACTTCACTGACTTCGACAGTAGATCAGTTAACGGTGCTAAGACAGTAGAGTATCCCCGGATGAAGCGCCTATAATAGCCTATCATACCTAGGAACCGCATGACCTGGCGCTTAGTGGTGGGCCTGGGAAACATATTGATAGCCTGTATCTTGCTCAGGGGGGGGCACACCCGGCCTAACCCGACCACAAAGCCAAGATACTGCACAGTAGCCTTTACAAACTCGCACTTCCTCAGGTTCACCACCAGCCCAGCATCGTGCAACTTCCTAAACAGGGTCTCTAAGTGCCTTAGGTGATTTTCAAAATCGTCATCATATACTATCACGTCATCAAGGTAGACCGTGCAGTTAGGGATTTCGTCACAAATATCGTTCATCAGGTTTTGAAACGTGGCAGGTGCGTTCTTAAGCCCATAAGGCATTACGTTACATTGGTAGGTCTTGCCATCTACCACAAAACCCCAAACTTGCTTAGCTCGGTCCGACAGGGGTACTTGCCAGTAGCCTTTTACAAGATCAATTTTAGTAAGGTACTTTGCATTCCCTATCTTGTCCACGCTGTCGTCAACTCGAGGCAAGGGGTAAGGGTTGGTGGTGGTCAAGCCATTTAGCCTACGAAAATCTATGCAGAACCGCACCTTGCCGTCAGGTTTTGGCTGCAACGTGACGGGTGATGTCCACTTCACATAACCTTCAGTGATCATCCCTCTCTCAACCATGTACTTTAACTCCTCCCGTAAAGCTGGCAACTTTACCGGGGGCACACGGTAGGGCACTGACTTGAAGGGCACATTATCACCGACGTCCACGTCGTGCGTTACCTGAGTAGTGAGACCTGGGTGTTCGGCAAAAACAGAGGGGTATGACCTGAACAGGCCTAGGACAGCAGCACCCTGGTGCTCAGGCAGGTGACTTACAGCTTGCCTAGCCTCTTGTTCAGTATTCCCCGCCCACTGTTCCGCGGAAATGACACAGTCCCAGCTATCCTCCTCAGCAGCATGACTGTCCCCACCTCCTTCTCCACCCTGGCCGCTGCAGGCCAGCACAGGGACAGTGAGAGGCTCTGAGGGGCGTCTCACATACTCTTTCATGAGGTTAACATGACATAACTGATGTTTTTTCCTACGGTCAGGTGTTGCAACGAGATAATCAAGGTCGGACAGTTTCTTAGCCACCACATACGGCCCAATGAACTTGGCAGAAAGGGGGTGTCCAGGCAAAGGTAAAAGCAACATTACCTCCTGACCCACCGAAAACTCCCGAAGCTTCACCTTGGCGTCATACTGGTGCTTCATGACCGCCTGTGCATTAACCAAGTTATTACCTGCCGCTGCCATGCAACCTATAAGTCTCTCCCGGCTCTCAAGGACATATTTAAGTACAGACCCCGGCTTCTCTTCGCCCTCCCAGATCTCTTTCACCATACTTAAAGGTCCTCTCACATTATGGCCAAAGACTAGCTGATTTGGACTGAACCCCAGGCTCTCTCCTGGGACTTCACGTGCAGCGAACAGAACATACGGCAGACCCAAATCCCAATCAGTGTCATGTTCTGCACAGTAACAGCGTAGCATACTCTTCAGGGTCGAGTGCCACCGCTCCAAGACTCCCTGACTCTCGGGATGGTAGGCTGATGACACTACAGAACATATACCGTGCAACTGAAGGGTTTGCTTGAACAATTTGGATGTAAAATTGCTCCCCTGGTCTGACTGCACCTCACGTGGAAATCCATAACGGGAACAGAACAATAATAAGTTTTTTAACAACTGCCTTTGCCGAGCCGTTTCTCATGGGGTATGCGTCCGGGTATCTCGTAGCCACATCCATGATTGTCAACAGGAATTTATTGCCACTACTAGTAGGCGGGAAAGGGCCAACCAAATCTACTACAACTTTGCTGAACGGAGGCCCGGTGACAGGTATGGGAAACAAAGGTGCCTTCGGGATTGTCTGGTTAGGCTTCCCCGTTGTCTGGCAGGTCGCACACCCAGCCACCCATGCACAGACATCAGCCTTGACCCCAGGCCACCAGAAAAACCTGCCCAATGCCGCCAATGTTTTTGTTACCCCCAAATGACCCGCCACCGGCACATCATGCGCCAGACACAATAAGGACTCTCTATACTTATTTGGAACAACCACCTGGTCTACTACCCTCGCACCGCCCTCCCACTTCGATTTGGGGTCTAAAAATCTGCGGTACAATATCCTGTTGAGCCTAAAGAAATCTCCCGGCTTCGCATCCCCATCTTCCTCCAACTCTATGGCACCATTGCTATAACGAGCTAGGCTAGCGTCTTGCAGCTGCTGCTCACTTATGTCCCCGGGCGTCAATGCATCAAGATGGTTTTGTAATAAGACATTACCCCGGCTAGTAGGCTCTACTGCCTTAGTGGCTCTCGCTACAGCTCTTGCCTCACGCGAAGTCTTACCCAACTCTGCCTTGTTACACACCATCTCTGGGCCAGAGTCAACTCCCGTGTTTATTATAGGTCCAAGTACCGAATCACCGAGAAGTGCAGCAGAATCAATGTCCCTTTTCCTGCCCTTAGCAACCTTCTCCTGATCCTTCCTCCACTGTCCCCGAGGTTGAGTGCTAGGCTGTGCAGGAGCCGCAGAGCGAGATCGGGTTACCACACAGGCCATCTCATCCTGTTGGCACCTCCCAACCCATTCCCGATTCTCACCATCCACGTCGGCCGCCCTCTCGGCAACGACTAAGGGTGGAGTCCCGGAAGTGGGCACCGCAAAGTCGTTGCCGAGAAGAAGGTCGACGCCCTCAACTGGCAAACACTCAACGATCCCTACATCCAGCTCCCTGCACACCTCTCCCACTCTCAACTCCAACCTCACAAGTGGGTATGACCTCGTAGCATTTATACCCTGCACCACAACAACTCTGGCCGCATTTATCGGTTTCCCTGTGAAGTTCCTCAACAAAGTTTGCGAAGCCCCCGTATCCCTCAACAAGTCCGTAGTTCACTCCCCCAGCTCACAAACCCGTGTCCCCAATGGCTACAGAAAGTGTCCCGGACAGGTGTCGAGCCTTCCGTACGCTTCTTTACGCGTGTGCCTCAGCTGCTGACAACCTACCCCGGGCAGTTGCTGCAGCCTTCAGAGACACACCGATACTGTGAACCAATGACACCGGCTTAGCGGGAGTGTTACTAGGGCACTCACGTGAATAATGGCCTAGCTTCTGACATTTGTAACATTTCACATCCCCAATGGGCTTCTTCCCTTGTGCGGGCGAAGAAGGGGCCTGACCTTTAGTAAACGGGAGAGGCTTGTGTTTGTAGGTGTTATTAGGTGCAATGCTTTTAGTGTGGTTATGTGTGTCATAGGATTTGTTATTATCGAAAACTCTGGTGGGTGGGGTATAGCGCCCCTTCTGCCCTGACTCAGCCCTCTGAGCGGCACCGCAACCACGAATCAATGATAATCTGAGGTCTGCCATCTTGGCAGCCTCCTCTACTGTCTTGGGACATTTTTCCTTAATGTTCAGCGTTAGATCGGTTCCAGTACATTTGTAAAAATTGTTCCAGATAGAAAAGTTGCTTAATTTCCTCAGCCGACTCTGCGTGCTCGGACCGAAACCAGTTATTACATGCATCTGTTAAGTCCCGTGCGTGCTCCATAAAACTGACGTCGCTCTTCTTATTCACGCCACGGAACTTCAATCTATAAGTTTCGGGTTGCAGTTCGTAGGCCCGGAGCACAGCCTCCTTCACCAGTCCATACACGACACTCTCGTCCAGTGACAGTGCATCGTAGGCTTTCAACCCCTTACCCACTAGACGTGATGAAACTAATGCTGCCCATTTAACCTCCGGCCAGTCATACTCACGACACTTCTTTTCGAAACGAGCAAAAAACTCAGTCACTGCTGTCTCATCAAATGCGGGTACTAACTTAATTAAATGCGAAAGTGAGTCTGTAACCCGGTGCCCACCACCGAGATGACGCCCCGTGGTCTCTACTCTAGACTTCTCGACATCCATTTCAGCCTGGTACCTGGTTGCATCCTGATTGGCTTGGATTCTAGCAACCTCTATGCGTTCTATACTAGCCTGTTGTATCTGAGTCTCCTGCAGCTTAAACTTAGCTAGTTCTAGCTGAAATAACATCTCAGGAGACAGGCCTGGGGGGGGAGAGCACAAAATGGGGGATCCACACCGAGACGTGTTTACGGGTAAGCCAGCTTGCCATTGAGAACCCTCCTGCTGCATCGTGCTAAGACTCGCTGGCTGAGGGCCCAGCTCAGGGGTAGAGTGGAATGGAGGCTTGGAGGGAACCCCCCAAGACCCCACTCCACCCACCGCCCCATCGCCATCACCCAACAAACATGCCACCAAATTCTTCTTGGGCCGTGGCTAAACAGCGAAGACCGTAACAATCAATAGCCTGCAGGCGCTGTTCGGTCAAAGGTGTCTGCAAAAATGCCCGGGCATCCCTCTCTCCACTTATAACACTCCCCTCCCTAAATATCTGCTGTACTTGCTGGTCACTAGGCTGTACCGTGTTAACCTCCCCCGTAAATGATGAGTCATTAGACATAGTGCTGGTTATACAATTGCTGTTGATAAACAAAAAAAAGTGCTTATTACTAATTGCAGTCTCGACTCACAAAATGTTAAAGATGCTTGAATGACTCTACTCTAGACACCTAACGAAACAATCTGCAAGTCCACCAATACAATAATGACACAATAAAAATTCCTCCAATATGCAAGAAAATTCTAGCCAGCTCTACTAGGTAGCATAGAATAGTTCTCCAAAAAACATGTGATAGGATACTACTGAATCTTGTGCAAGGTCGCCATTTTGTTACGGCTGGATCGGCAATACATATTCGGGATTCTTGATCGTAGGACAGAAATGGCTTAAGTGACAACGACACGCTCGATTCCAGTCCCAAATACTATATGCTCCAGACAACAAAAGCACCAACGCCCTACAGAGTTATCGTCTACGGTAACGAGGTACCTTAACTCGGCGAAAGTGTACAACAGGGGAAGGCTATGAGGCTAAACTCCCTCAGACATTTATAGGTTACGTTATTACTCAAGAAACTACGTTAATATTAAGCCTCTAATAATGTAGAATAGAAGCAGGCTAAAGGTATGACAGTGAAATGCTAAATGACAAATGTACACGCCTACTTGAAAGCGCGTGCACTACACTAACTGTCCCCTACTAACATGCACTAGCATGTAGCATACAAGATGTTCATGATCCAGTAGATACCTAATAATACACATGGGAGGAACATAAACAGTAGTCACTTATTATAATAATGAATCTATACTTGGAATAACTAAAAGGTTGCAGGCAACAGTACTGCGCCGGTAGCCTACTACCGCATAGGCTACTTCGCTTCTCTCACTCTGTCTCCCCTCCGAGTCCGTATGCGCCCTACGCAACAGAACTCCGGACACAGCAGCAAAACGACAGTGCAGTTAATTGATACATGAAAGTATTAATAGTGTTGTCTTGTGTGTGAGTAATGTGTATTGTAAAGTGTTATAGATATATACTTAAAGAGAGCTGCAATGCATAGTAAAATAAAGATATATCCCACTCATCATCCCCATGTGTTCTAGCTAGCAGGCCAAGTCACAGGAACAACGAGTCCCAGCACCGAAAGCGAGAACCCAGGAGAAGACTGTAGAGAACACAAGGACAGATAAATTACGTTACTCTACTATACCGGCACTACGAGCGAGCTGTAGTCTCGGGTGCTACACTCGCTCCTGGCTCGGTATGCAAATCAAGGCTAAGTCCTCGTCCCTCTACAGACAACTCCTGGGCATGGTCGGGCTCTTACACATGGCACCAGTCTAGTCACAAATGGGATGATGAGCAGGGCATATAACTCGTGAACATGTAGAACGTTCACCAACTATCCTCATCAAGAAGATCGCTGTTCACATTAACCCCTTAAATCTAATACATGTAAATATATGCTTGTCCTAAGAGTAATACGAGAGGTGAGTGCTGAAACTCCTTTAGGACCTCAAGGGAAGGTTATGCATTTAAATAGAGAGAAGAATGAAATGAGAGTAATGTCGTCAGAGAGAAAGAGTGCAACCGTGAGAAGTGGGGAGAGAGAGCAAGGGATGTTAGAATCTCAAAGGTTCTAGGCAACCTAGTCCAGGAACACACAGCCAACCTCCAGGCAGTGTGCTGTACGACAACATGGGCCCAGCCCAGGCAGGCAACAATGGACTACCAACCCTATCGCGCCTAGCTATAAGGGCAAGGCTGCCAACCAGTCCATACTTCTGGCAACCACCCGGCCGGCAGCGCGGCGTGTTGCTACCCTCTTGCTCTGAAGCCCAACTCACTCTCTCTCTCTGAATTCCCATTATCCTATCTATCAACTTCTCTATTGATACTACATATTAAATGGAAGGTCTCGACATGGCTTAAAACAAAACCCACCACTGGTTAGCACATGACGAGACCTTTGCAGAGATACAAAGAACATAGTTATAAGTTGTCACACTCAATATACATAGCGGCTGACGGTAGCCAGATCACGGGCGGTACAGTGGAGTACCAAGGAGTACAATCAGGTTGCGTTGCCCAGCACTGGGGTGCGTCACAATATATATATATATATACTGTATATGTATATATAAATATAAATATATATATGCACTGTGCAGTATATATATATATTTTATTTTTTCTATATGAATGAGGGAGACGAAAGGCATAACTGCCTGCAGCGAGTGCCTCCCCCAGATTTCAAAGAGTGACAGGGCCAAAATCAAGGGACGTTCGAGCTAAAATGCCTGGACACACGGAGTTTGAAGCAATTTAAGTCATAGGAAGAGGGAAAGACTGATTCTGGGAGAGAGTTCCAGAGCTCAGCAGTTGAATAGAAGAAAGTATGAGAATAGCGTTTCACTCTTGGGTTGGATAGTTGCACAGAGTAGGGGTGGGATTGTGTTGCAAGGCGGGTACTACGTACCCTACTTAGAGGAGGAACACTGATTATTGTAGTAGCGATAGAATAGTGAGAGAGATGTAACATTGCAACAAAGAGAGAGAGATTGCAGATAATTGGTTAGTGGATGGGAGTTAACCCGGCAAGCGCGATAGGCCTAACGGAAGGCTTCCTATAGGGAACGCGATAGGCCTCACGGAAGCAAGACCATAAAAAAAGCCTTCCAAAAAATCAAAGGGCCTATCAAAACAAAGGATTTTGTCTCTAGGTGAGATAATTCCCCTCTAGTACTCATCCATGTGTTTCTCACCCCTCCCCCTCCCCTCCTTCCCCACCTTATTCCCCCCTCCCCCCCCTCCTCAATTATCACCTATTTATCTTCTTATTATCATCATTTATCGGTTATTTTTCTCTCCCGCGATAATGTAGCACAAGTGGGTTGCATAAAAGATCGTTATGCAACACCCAGACACCGGCACACACCGCTCCGCTCGTCTCAGTTGACTCCCAGACAGCGAGAGGGGAGGGCTGCCTGTGGCTCTCTCTCTCGCCTGAGATTATGACCGGGTGGCCAATATCTTCGTTTTTCACCACCCAAATGCTTTTCCCACTTATTTTAGCACTCTTGAAGGTTCATATATACATCATATATGTAAAATAAAAGCATACCGAAAACAAATAATGCTTTATATTGTAAATATAACGAATTCTGTCAGAATCCAGGGCTAGAAATGCACAAATAACTACCCTAGCACCTAGGTCTATATCGCGCTTGTCAGGTTAATGATACGAAAGGCTTTCCTTTCTACTTTATCTAGGAGTGTGGTGTAAGAGGATCTTCTCCACACATGTGAACAATACTCAATACAAGGACGCACTGTGCCCCTGTACAGAGCAAGTAGCTGCGCAGGGGTAAAGAAAACTCCTTGAGGCGGTTGAGCACACCCAGCTTCTGGGAGGCTACCTTAGCGAGACTGGTAATATGGTCTTTCCAATTGAGAGCAGAAGAAAAAGAGACACCGAGAACATTGAGGGAAGATGAAGGGTTGATGTTTGTATTGTTGAAGAATAAGGGATAGTCTTCTGGAGGTTCCTGACAGGTAGTAAGATGGATAAATTGAGTTTAGGAAGCATTAAATGTAACAAGGTTTTCTCTACCTCAATTGGAAATAGTAGCTAGATCAGAAGATAAGCATTTTATGGTTTCATTACGTTTACTTTTGAGGGACTGCTGGCTGGGGCATTCTGGAAAACTAATTGAGTGGTGTAAAGTAGAGTCGTCTGCATATGAATGGATGGGACTAGATGTACAGTTGAGAAGATCATTTATGAAAATTAGAAAGAGAATAGGAGATAGGACAGAACCCTGAGGAACACCGGAGTTGATAGGATGAGGAATTGAGCGATGGCCGTCCACAACCGCAGCTATGGAACGGCCGGAAAGGAAATTAGAGACAAAGGCACGAGGGACAGAAACCGAAAGAGGGCAGTTTGGAAATGAAAGATTTGTGCCGGACTTTATCGAAGGCCTTCGATATGTCTAGTGCAACAGAAAGAGTCTCACCGAAGTCCCGAAAGTTGGATGAACAAGAGTTAGTAAGATATGAAAGAAGATCACCAGTAGAGCGGCCATTAAGGAAGCCATACTGGCGATCTGAGAGCAGATTATGAGAAGAGAAATGCTTAAGATATTTGGAAGCAAGAATAGTTTCAAAAACTTTAGAGATACAAGAGATGAAGGCAATTGGACGATAGTTGGAGGGTTGAGAGCGGTCACCCTTCTTTGGGACAGGTTGAATGAGAGCAAACTTCCAGCAAGAAGGAAAGACGTTAGAGGAGAAACAGAGACGAAAGAGTTTGCCTAGGCATGGGGTCAGCACGGCAGCACAGTTTTTAAGTACAACTGGATATGTATATATATATATATATATGTTATACTGTATATACAGTACAGTATATTACATGTTATGTTTGGTAATTATCATGGGAATCATTATTACAACTCTCATATAATTTTAAGATGATTTACTTGCAGTGAATTAGTATATTTAAGCGGGTGACTGTACCATCTAGGAGGTTATATCAATATGACTTTATGGTCGGTCTTGTTTTGTCTTGTCAGTTTTATACTTCACCCAACTCAACACTTTTGTTTGTCATTCAGGCCTTGCCCACGTGAAACGGAATCTTCCATCATCTCTGTGGGGTGTGTGGGAGATTGTGAGAGCATGGTATTGAGAGAGGTGTTATTTCACTTAGACAGGGGGCTTGGTCTTGATAAGAGGTCTGGATATATCCTCCCGACTGGGGAATATTTCTCCCTGTTATATGTTTTACATCATCTTCCTTTGTTCCTGTTATAATATAAAGTCTTCATTATTCAATAATAAACTAGTGGCTGGATAAGAACTCTTTTCCTTCACCTATATATATTTATGGTAATTATGGCGATTATCTATCACATTTATCATATATCTACCAATATACGAGAGAAGCTACGAGAATCAACCAGAATCTACCAGAAGCAGAGAATTTAAACCATTTCTACAATCAGCCAAACAACAATAACACAAATCTTAACCCCTTATGGTAACAACAATCAATGTTCCTTATATATATATATATATATATATATATATATAAACAGTATATTATAGTTATATACTGATGTAAGCATTCTATTAATTTTAGGTGTAGTGACATTTAATCAAGATGTTTAAATATATTTCATCGGTTGTAAGAGTAGCCTAAAGGCAGTGTCACACGAGCGATTATTCCGGCAATTTTCGATGAGCACATTTTGTATCGTAATTCTTTTAGGCTTTTTCACATTAGAATCGGGAACTAGACTGAAGGTAGAGTATGTTGGGTGGCTGACTTCTGATATAACTTGATATTTGAAGATGCCAGACTATAATTATTAATACAAATTGCAGGAAAAGTACTTGTGTATCACCGGTTTAACAAGTGCTAGAACCATATTATTTTAACTATATTCATATTAATTGTTTTGGAAGCAAATTAACTGGCAAAACCATTTAGGGTGTTTATCTTAGAACTTGTCCCTGCAGGAAACAGGGTATAAATGGATGCTTGCTTATTTTTAAGTCTGACGAAAGGTGCATAGGACTGTGCTGTGACCTTCTCATGCAGTATTATTATAACCTTGAGTTGGGCAGGCTCTAATGGGAGTAAAATCCAAGGTAAAGTGCTGCACTAACTCCAGGAAATTATTCATCCTTTGCAAAGCCTATTTCATTTAATGAGAGTAGTTGTCCATTTCTATCACCGTTTGGGGTTGTAAGTTTTGATATTTAAAGTGTAGAAAGAAAGAGTTTATTTGTATGGGAAAGTGTTGTTAATAACAAAATGTATATGGTTGGCTGCCTTTATCCACCTAGAATTAAGTAAATATTCCCGATTCCACTAGGAAGAGGGCTGTGTTTTGCTGAATTGAGTGAGTTTTTATGTCGCCTACGAATCATTATCACACAACTCCTCCTAAACGGCTGCCTCCACGACATTGAACACTAAATCCAAAGTTGTTTGCGGAACCAAAATGAACAAAGTTAACCTGCCGAATTTCCGCTACACTTGCTAAGTAGGTTGTTTTGCTGCATTCTGTCGTGTCTTGAACCTTTGATGCATGACTCCTCCTAATTGGCTGCCTCCACAACATTTAACACTACCACCAAAGTTGTTCGCAGAGTCAAAATGAACCAACTGAACCAACCAGATTTTGCTACCGACAGTGGTGGCTTTTTCATCACGATATTGTGTGTTTGGTGTTGTCTCCATAACCTTTGACAAACTACTCCTCCTAAACAGCTTCTTCCACGATTTTGAACACAAAGATCAAAGTTGTTTGCAGAGCCAAAATACAAAAGGTTAACCTTGCCTAATTTATGTTACCTTCTATGGTAGCTCTATTGTCTAAACATGGAAGTAGTTAAATTGGGATTTAGTTAATTAATCCGCCATTATATTTGCATTATTACAACAATAATAGAAATAATAATAAATATTATACTCGAAAAGTGAAATGATATTAAAAAAACATACACGTATATAAAGAGTTTGGATAATGCATAATCTAACAATAATGATAATTTATATAAGACGACAATGTCATGAAGCTTATGATACAATGCAAAACAGCGAAAACCCTAATTAAAAGTGACTCGATATGCAAACTGTATAATGTGTATGATCTTAAGTTTATTTCTGAAAGAATATTGAATTGCCTCAATACCCATCATATTGCTACATACAGTATAGATGTTTTGTGCTCTCTAGAATGTGGGATGACATTTACGTTGTATGTGTGTGTATGTACGGGTGTACATATAGTCTATGTGTATACGTGTGTTTTTTTAACCCCTAACTAGCGGCGCGCAACATAAGTCGACTATAATAAATTTGGACTATCTGGCGGCGCGCGACATAGGTCGTGTGGCAATTTCAGCACGTAATGTTGCTGAGAGAGAGAGACAAGTGGTGGCAGGAGAGTAGCGAGCGTATGACTGCTCCAGAACACCGCGGCGAACCTACTGACATGAATCCCACCTCCTCCCTCCCTCTCTCACTCGCTACATACTGAATTGTATGGGGAAAGTACCGAATTACATGCTTTTTGCACTCGTGTTGCGCGGTTGTTGCAAGAAAACTAGCGGTCATAAAAGGATCGTTGTGGTGTCATTGGAAAGCTCTCTTTATGCCCTTTCAGGGATAGATACTTGTTTTACGCTCTGGGTCTTATTTAGGCATGAAAATGATCATGTAAACAGCCCTATTTTGGCTAAAAACACCCCGCTGGGCGGTACATATAAATAGACCGCCTAGCCCGTCAATAAGGTGTTAAAGTATGTGTGCAATTTTTCCGGTCTACAGTATGTGTGTGTATGAGCGTATTTGCATGCATGTGCGTGTTTATGTGTGCGAGTTTATGTGCATGTACATGTGTGTGACCCACCATGCTCTCAAAAGACCACTCCCGCAGTAAATTATTCTTTGCGTCCTCATATAATTTTTTTTTCCTTGAGTAAGTAAGGACCCCCAATAAATTGCCAGCTGAACTATATACACTAATAAAAATACACGCATATAAGAAATGTATTTAAAATGTCAATTATAAGGTTCCCACACATCGGCGGTATTAAACCTAAATTATACCAGTTGGGAAGGTAATCCCCTTTTACAATACACAATGATCGCACATGCCTTTCTCATACCTTTTGTATATCATAGAATTTGAGTAGTGTAAGATTTGTATTATAGTCATACACAGTAAAGCAGCGAAATGGACCAATGTAACTATCGGTGTACTCCAGGGATCGGTTCTAGGGCCAGTTCTCTTCCTAGTTTACATAAACAACAGAGAGGAATGCCTAACCTGTACAATCTTAAAGTTTGCTGACGATACAAATATTGAAAGTGCCATACTCTCAAATGAGCATGGAGAAGATATGTAAAATAACCTAGATAAGCTGTCATATTGGGCTCAAATTTGGCAATTGAGCTCAATGCAGATACATGAAAGGGCTGGTCCTATCCAGAGTGATGTTTGGCATCCTCTACCCAACCTTAGCCGTTTCTGTCTGTCTCTTATAATGTCCTACTTTTCCTTCTGGGGGCGGGTAGCTAGGAATCCTCCTTTCCTTGTAGATTTCACCTACTAGACGAGAGAGAGAAAGGGGCGAAGGAATGCGAAAGTGGTCCCGAACCCTAAGATTTGGAACTTTAAATATTGTTTCTGTTCGGTCTGTCTCGAATCTGCCACCCCCAGCTATGGGGTATGTGCCTGAGTATATACATACATGCATACATACAGACATACATACAGTACATACTCCATATCGGGACCCAAAATGAGAAAGCAAGCTATTCAATTAATGGCACTCAGCTTAAGAGTAGACAGATAAACAGATTTGGGAGTAACAATATTGAGTAACCTAAAACCAAGTAAAAAATATACAGACAATATTAAGAAGGCAAATAAAATAATTGGCTTTGTAGGCAGGTCATTATTTGAGCATTAACCCTCAACTCGCGGTGCCCGTCATATGACGGGAGAGAGAATATTGGCCACCCCTGCGTTGCCCGTCATATGACGGGTGCCATTTTGAGGCCATTATGAGCTATGAGAGAAAAACCGAGCGTTGGGGGACGATAGGCGACCTCGGACCGCTCGCCACCGCTATGTGGCCGTCACTGAGACATACAGTGGAGCCACCATCTTCGCTACACCGGTCTTCGTTGATTCAATTCTCGCACCACACACCAAATATTCCCAATTTGAATTCTCGCGCCAAAAGCCTCATTCCTCGCATCAAAATCCCAGCCGAAACCCGAAAAAATAGCAAAAATAACGAAAAACTCAACATAAAACTAGAAAACAAACAAAAACAATAATTTTCTTTTAACATAACGAAAGAATCTGCCAGTAGCTTGCAGTTTAGAGACAAAATCCGAGTGAATCCAAGATCCGATCGTCAAATGCGCAAGATGCCGCCATCTTCGTATGACGTCATCACTAAGGAGACGCTTGCAGTTTAGTTAGTATCTGTGTTGACAAAACAACCGTTTGCAAGCCTTTTTGTGCCTGAACCCCTTATCTCTCGCGTTTATAATAACCTCTAGTACATCTAGTGATAGGGATGGTTGGCCTGGTGGTAGCAATGAAGGAATTTCATGCTCAAAACACAGAGCAAAGACCAGTCCATGTCGGACGAAAGCGTTTGAAATGCCTAGCCTAGACGATGTTAGCCTAGGCTAGGCTAAATATGACAATTATTTATAATAAAATCTGTGTGGTAAGTAATCTTCTCATAATACGTATTTATACGTCTTTTCCTCATAATATGTATTTATTGGATATATTTGGGGCGAAATGGGTACTTGAGGGGTGGCTGGACGAATTTAGAACCTAGGCCTAGGCTAGGCCTAAAAAAATTCGCATGATAGAAACAATGCCCCAATCTACAGTATTTATGGTTAGGACTGTCATTTAGCCATGTCTACATTATTATTTACAATGCATAATATTTAGGCCTAGGCTACGTGATGTAGCCTAGACAAAAAACATGTTTTCATAGCCTAACTGGGAAAAAGTGCGGTAATTGTTTAGATATTGGACCTTTTTTTTCTAGTTATTAAACACTTATTCTAGGCCTATGGTGTATTATATGATACAGTATAATGCATAAAATTTAATTTGTGTACAGTAAAACATGTTTTCATAGGCAAAAAATAGAAAAAGACGCAAATTTTGGCATGAGCACAGAACCGATTGAATTTTCCCCATAAGAACAGTGCCCCGATCTTGGCTGTTTCAATCCTAGCTCTATTTCTGCGGAACCGATTAGCAGCTATGATGGGGACTCCACTGTACTGTATCTCATCACCGTCTCCCTACTGCTCTTAATTAACAAGATATAATGGGGGAAAATACCTAATATTAGGGTATTTTCACCTCCGTTTACACGATCATTGGAAGAGAACCCGTGGTTGTAGAAGGATGATTCAGGTGTCATTGGAAAGCTCTATTATCGCCCTTTCACGCATATATATTTGTATTACACTCTGGCTCTTGCTTATGCATGACAAAGAGCATGGAATGAAGCTCATTATCTGTAAATATACCCGCCAAGCGCTACGGTGATGTAAACAAGACTGCCCGCTCATTGGGAGTTAATCCCAAGATGCAATTCACATTCTTTACAATTCCTTAGTCTGTCCTCTTCTGGAATGTTGCGTCCATTTCTGGTGTGCCTACCACTTGAGTTTACCGGAGAACTACCAAAATGATACCCAACCTAAAAAACTAACAACATGAGGAGCATCTTACATAATTAATTCCATTTCCTTTATCCCAGCCCAGATTAAGAGATGACCTAATTTATGGCATCAAAATCATCAAAGGCATCGACAACATTAACTGTAATAAGTACTTTATGATTGGCCAATCAAATTACATGAAGGGATCTGGTTGTAAAATCATTGGTATATCTTTTAACTATCATGCAGTGGCTTGTGCTGATCCCAGCCGATCATTATTTATTTCATGTGCATTGTTTTAATTAGGGGTCCAGACTATTAGTGGTGCTTGGTTCGAAGTAGAGGGTGGAGGACTTCATTTGCCTTCAGTTACAGGGAGGATTACTTCGGCCAAGGCAGGATAATAGTCTGGACAAAATAGACTTTGGCGTTGCACATTTGTGTTACAGTGCGCCTCAGGTAGGCTGTGGTTGCCTACCTGGGTATAATTTCTCCGCTAAGCACTAGCACTGGCACAATTATATAAACCTGTTGAGTAGGAGTCGGCTTAGGACGCATCAACGATTGTTAGGATAGTTAGGTGGGTGGGTGGTGGTTATTTTGTGTTTGTTTGATCCTTGATTCATTTGTTTATGCTTGATACTTGCTTCATTATTTTGGCATTCATTGTTGGCATGTATTTGCTGTAATAATATTAACGTAAAATAAATCAGAGCTTTCTCTTCTTTGTGCAGCTTAGAAAGGATCCTCCTCAGTATTGCCATTTCGGTACTGACTTTAGATGAGAGTTGTGGCTCAAGATATCTTTTCACCACAACTAGGGTTCCAATTGCTTGCATTGTTTGTATAACGGAACCAGTTGGGGGATTGTCTGCAACTTTGGTCCCCAGAGAGTCTGGAAGCTGTGAATGAGCTCTGTTCTGTTGCGATAGGCTGTGTTGCAAGTTGAGGCTACAGAGATGCTGAGTATTCAATTGTCTGTGTTAGTCCAAAGACTAGAAGCCTCTACTGTCAGTTGTAACAATACATACATACATATATATATATATATATATATATATATATATATATATATATATGAATATACATGAAGAGCGCGCTTCACTAGGGCTGACTCACTCCGAGCAGTTTGCTCTTCAAGTTCTATCGTCGCGTCAACTTTAGTCTGAAAGTTGCTGTAATACACTTTGCCAAAATATCTTGTGCCTAAAACAGTATCCTTATGCAGAATGGGGATAATACAACTATTTTCCTTTAAGGGGGGGATTATTCACGTTTTTGTCGATTTATTCATTTATTATTTTGTTTCTAGTTTCCTACCTAGACCTCCATCAAACTTAAAAAAAGAAAAAAAAAAGAAAAAAAAAACGGAATCCCTCTTCAAGATAAATTTGTGCATTCTTTGGTAGAATAATATCACGTCCGAAGGCCGATTTCTCTTAAGATGACAGGCTCGCTATCGCTCGCCAGGAAAATATAGACACCTAAATGGCAGGAGAGGTCTAAATTTTAACAAAGAAACAGGGCGTAAAGTCTTAAAACCCGCCAAACTAAACGTCTTAAAATCTGAAAACCAATTTTGCTAAACACGAGGGAGAAGGGGGCCATAAAAACCGGCACATCCCCCTTTAAATAAGAAAGTTATTATGGACACTTTAATTACTCTTTTCATACCCATTATTTTTATTGTGTGGGTTAGGATTAGTGTTGTGTTCATTTTATTGTGTGGGTTAGGATTAGTGTTGTGTTCATTAATTCTGATCCATCTTTGAAATTATTGAACTAACCTCCAAAATGCAAATATCTGGTACCTTTGGGTATATTGATGGTTATTAATTTTTCTGTCATTTAGATGATGGGTTTATTACCATCAATATATCTTTTCAGTGGGTAGCTTATTATCTCTATTTTAGTTATCCTTTTCCAACCAATAATATTCTACAGTGTACAAGTAACTTGGAAGGACGTCGAACAATATAAATCAACTTAAACAAATTAAAGCATTACTATGGAAGAGCAAATATCCGCACAAAATAACAGTATATAAATGTAAATAATTACTTTTGATAACTTTATTCAATATTATGTTTTTTAAATTGTATGCCATTTCGAAATTACTGAATTAAAACCGTAAATATTTAGAAATTATGGCATGTTTATGAATGTTAAAATTACCGAATGTTATCAATACGGGGACCTATTATGTGACAACGGAATATGCTTAGCATTACACGTTTCTCTTAGGGCTTGGAAGGATTTGTGGATGTCAGAGGGTTAACCCTTTCAGCGCTGCGAGTTCTATAGGGAACTGTGTGGTCTGATGGGGACTTTCCCACTATTTAATCCCAAATATACGTTGCCCTAGTGCCTTATCCATAGCCCTGACCAAATTCAAATTAGTTCCAATGGAAATATCAGGTTCAACATCCCCCTATAGAAGTCTACTTCATTCATTCACAGCTCTCGTGGTCTTAACAATATTGAGCAGAACTGTCCTTGTTTACAGCAAGTGGCCAGGCACTAGAGCAGGCATATTATTTATCTATATATCTCTCTATGTATGTATATATACAGTATATATGTATGTATGCATATACTCAGGCATATACCCCATAGCTGGGGGTGGCCGACTCGAGACAGAGCTTGAACAGAAGCATCATTTAAATTGCCAATTCTTAGGGTCCTGGACCACTTTTGCGATCCCTCGCCCCTTACTCTGTCTCTTCTATATATCTACTGTATATATATATATATCACCTATTTACGGTTGTGATAACTCGGGAAATAAAAGAAATTGTTATCAAGTGTTGTGTTTAGAAGACAGTATGATCTATGGCCTGTAACATAAAACGAACCTATCATTCCTACCTGCTCACAAGTAAATGTAGAAGTGGACTTTTTTTCCTTGAATTTCATCTTGAAAAACAACCTTCGCTTGGACACCGATCCTTTCACAACCAGAGGGGAGCTTAGAAGCTTATAGAAGGGTCTGCCAGCAAGGGAGTAGCTCGGTGCTACCAACTCAGCTGGTAATACCAAAACATTATTATGAGTTTGTTGCCAGCATTATAGGCCTTATTAACGCAGGATGTACCAGTACGTCGCTCGCAATGAATGTGTTAATTGAGATAGTGTGTACACCATTTGATCCCAAGTGGTCCTTCCTAAGGTCAATAACATCATCTATAATTTGTACATCATTTGATCCCAAGATGTTCTCTCTAAGCTCAATAAAATGAGCTAAAGTTGTTTTACCCAGTATTAATGCCAAGGGATCTTCCATAAGCTCAATATAATTGTTACCCCCATTTGATCACTCCTAAGTTCAATAAAATCGTCTTATGTCAACCAGTGTTCAATATATAGTAATAGGGTCCTCGTATACTGAAAGAGTTAATAAAGAGCTAGTGTTATGTATGCTATGAACATATGACAGCAACAGAACAGACCCTCATGTACATCTCTGTAATCATCTCGTGATACAAATAAATATGTTTAACCTCATTCACGCTTGTAATGATATGAAGGAATCTTGTTTTATACTCGTGAAGCACTTTTTACAATGTTTTACTAGAGATTTAACCAAAGTTGAAATTATGGAGACAGCAAGCAACTTGGGAGAAAAATGAACAAAATCCAGCAACTTAAACACTTGTCTCGACCCTCGGCCTGTAACTTATTACCCGACCTTACTTAGTCCGCAGAAGAAGTATATGAGTGAAGGCGGTGCTGGATGGGAGGAGGGGCGTCGACTGACTGGGGACAGAGGTGCACGGGGCCGTTTCGTTCGTAGCCAGCCCTTCGGGGATCACATCGTCCTGCAATATATATAATAATAAAATATAATAATAGATAGATAGACTTAATCTGCAGGGTAGCAACAAACTTTGTGGGTGTAAATAAAGAGATGTAAAAGGTATACAGTAGACAATCATTGGGTATATTGATAGTGACTTACCAATACACCTTTAACCCTTTCTGTACCACTGACATCGTTTATATTAAACTCTGGCAACTATTAGACGATTGAGTTCAGCTTGGGAAAGATATCCACCAAATAAAAGGCTTCAAACAATCTCAATTAATCCTTTTAGCAGTCATATATCCTTCTTAACACTTAAAGAGCGGGGCCCGATTTAAGTCTGTATCCAAAAAGAAGCAAGTTAGGAGCATTATTAAGGCTTTTAAAGGGTTAAAATCGAGTGCAAATGGCCGGGAGCGCAGCAGGCCACACGGCCGACACCCAGGGCTTACCGCCGCCCACTAACTCACCCTCCCTGTGTTCTCGAGAGGCCGGCAGTGTAGCCAGTAGTGAGCATAGCTGGGAAAAATATACCGCTATATGCTAAACTCCCTTGTTGGTGGTACCACTGTATGAGAACCACGAGTGCTACGTAGCTCGTTCTGGTCTCATTTTGAAGCTTTTAGCGCCTAGTTTTTTGCTGAATACATTTCTGTTCATGCAGATACTTGATTTATCATTCAGGAGGGCCTGAATATGCCCAAATAAGCCCAAAACCCCTCGCTAGACAAGGGTTAAGCTTAATCGTCTAAATGTAGCTAGAATATTATTGAAAGACGTTGCCAGTACAGAAGAGGTTAAATAACTATATTATTATTGATACTATCTTCACCACCCAATAATGTTTTAGGGTGAGGCGAATTAAGGGGTTTGACCTGCCTTTTTTCTCTCCTTTTCTCTCTTTCTCTGGCTTGTATCCATTTGGCCCCATTCAGCCTACTGTTTTAAGACGTTTATCCTCATCCAGGTGTCGATTTTTTCCGGCGAGCCTGCATATTATTAAATTTTGTTTTGACAGCAGACTATATTTGTAAATTTTTCGATAGAAAAATTTCTCCGGGGAAGCCGGATTTCTCCATATAATGCTGGCTCACCGTCGCTCGCCAGGAAGATATCAACACCTGGATGGGGATAAACGTCTTAAAACAGTAGGCTGAAAGGAGCCGAATGAATACAAGCCAGAGAAAGAGAAAAATTTTAAAGGAGAGAAAAACAGTCAGGTGACCCCCCTTAAGAACTTTGTCCCGGCCCCTCAGCCTGGGGGTAACAGGAAACTTTATTTATGAGGACGCCAAGGAAAATTAGTGTGTAAGCTGCCTGGACCATTTTGGGAGAGTGGTCTTGTGAGAGGAAGGTGGCTACACACACACATGCACATACACACACTCAGAAACACACACTTTCACCTAAGAAGAACAAAGATAACGACTTGTACACATGCAACCAGTCAGAAGTCACTATAAGGTATTGATGAAGGTTAGTGGATATACAGATGAGATAGAGTATTCTCAGTGGGTAGAGTGAAGAAAAGTGTAGAGAGGAAGAATAATGTAGAAGAGTGAAAGATGACGGGCTGTCTGGATTAACCCCAAAGGCACAGAAGAAACTTACATTAAGTTACATCAAGTATCTTTGTTTCATCAGGTTCCCAATGCAGGACATGCAACGAAAATGTTTATTCTCGTTCTGTTTATACCCACATTAATATTGTTTATTGTAATGAGTTATATATGACAACATAAGAGAACACTGAAGAACGATTGATATTTTTTGTATTATTGAACAAATGTCAGTATGAAATACTGAAATGTTTTCCAGTTTCATACATGCATATTGTAATAAGGTGTTTCACCTTATTACAATATGCATGTATGAAACTGGAAACAATTTCAGTATTTCATACTGACATTTGTTCAATAATAAAAAAAATATCAATCGTTCTTCAGTGTTCAACTGTCAGAATTGTGCTATATGTTTGAAACAGTCATCAGAATTGATTTAACATAATTATATATTTTTTGTTTATATATATATTATAAGAGCGGAACATAATCACGATTCTGAATATGGCACCAGGAACAAAAGTGGTTATTCTTTGATGAGATTCACCCACAAAAATTGCGTATGCTGCTATTTTTTATCTCAAGAGATAGAAAAAAGGTTACTCTAGAATATTACCATAGGAAAACCCACAAAGCCTCGAATTATCATGCTGAAAATTGGTGCACACAACATTATTTGTAATCAATTTAATCGGAATTAACATGGCCGTACTTTATTTTTTTTAGTTGTGACAATAGGGTTTTTATATATGAAATAGGAAGTATTTTTCACGCATATTCCAAAAAAATGTCATAAACAAATTGTGTATCGTCTATAGTTTATGTATATAAACGTATTGGTCGGTAAAAAATCTACTTACATTATAATATTACACTTATAATGTGATGTATAGGTCAACGTATACATTAGATCAATGAATGATAACCATCTTCCTAGGCCAACAAGTGTTTTTTATACATTTTATTTTCTTCTTCTATGCATAACACTTTTACCAGTCAAAAAAAGCTCAACTTACTGTAAACCAATAAGCCGTAGCTATAAGTCCATGTTACAGTCACTAATATAAAATTATAAAAGATATTCACTTGTACTGGACTAATCAATATATATATATATATATATATTATCCCCCCTATAAACCACCCCTGACCACTCTGCGAGACTCCTCGAGTTAAAGCTCTGGCGCAGCGTACTTCATGGTCTGACTGCTGGGACTACACCGAAACTCATTCCTGCCTCACCTCTGCATGTAAAGCAGGCTGCCTCAATGCAGGGCCCGGGTTACCAAGGATTGTATTAGCTCTACCACTAGCAAAACTTATTGTAACCCAATTTTCATCTGATTACGTTTGTTTTTGCTTACCAAAATTTCGAAAATTTAGCCAACCCTAATCACGTGAATCATGCTTTTGGCAAAACCTACAAAACACACGAATCGAATCGTGTGGCCGTGCACTAATGGGTTAACCTTCCATAACGTAATGAAGAGGACACATTAATTATTTCTGTGTGTACCAGGACATGGTATTTTGTTACATTCAAACTAGATTAAGAGAATGCAATTAACCCTTTCAGTATTACGACGCAATGTTCTGTTTTATTATTAAATTATATTATTCAACTTTATAAGGATCTGTGGAACTTAAGGGGTTGATTTAGATAGTTCATCCTGCTAATCCATTTGTTTCTTAAAAGTTTTTGTAACACCGTCAAAGGATAACAAAATAATAATATTAATAATGCATCCTGGAATACCGAAAGGGCTATTTCTCGAAACAGTCCTTGGTAGTATAAGGTATAACTTTATACATTTTGCTTGCCAGAGATCCTTCTTAAGCTATATATAATCATAAAATATTCACAAGTATAAAATGAAGAATATCAACCCAATACCGATAGGGTCAAGAAAACATCGACAGTTAACAGGGAATGCTTTACTGAGATCAGTAAAACCGCTCGCAACCTTACAACTATTGTCCAATTAATATAATTTCTTGCATCTCTAAAAGTTTCTTAAACAATTCTGAATTCATAATTTCTTATGCATTAAATTTTATCTTCCCATTATCTACATTCAGATCGTCGGTATGGTTTCCTTAATGGTTGCTCTACTGGTGATCTCCTTCCATATCTTACTAACTCTTGGTCATCCTCCCTTCGGGACTTCGGTGAGACTTTCTATTTCGCTGGAAATATTGAAAGCCTACGATAGAGTCTGGCACAAATCTCCAATTTCCAAACTACCCTTCTTCGGTTTCAATCCCTCTATAACTGTGCCTTTGTCTCTTATCTTCTTTCTGACCGTTCCATAGCTGCGGTTGTGGACGGCCATCACTCACTTCCTCAACCTATCAACTCTGGTGTTCCTCAGGGTTCTGTCCTGTCTCCAGTTCTCTTTCGAATATTAATTAACGATGTCCTCAACTGTACCTCTAGTTCCATCCACTCATATTCTGATGACTCTGCCTTACTCTATTCAACTAGTTTTTCACATCAACCCATCATACAATCACTCCAAAAGTCATGTGACATGACGCGGCCATAAAGGTCCCGCACTGGTGGACGTTTCAAAAACATGTCTGTCGCACTTTATGAGTTAATTGATTTCATTTTACATGTTTAAAAAGCATCTAAATTATATTATAGTGAACTTGCTTCATGCTAATAGCTATGGTTGAAAATACAAACAATAACAACAAAAACAGAAAAGGGTAAATAGTGAAAACAATATGATAATATACGCACACACGAACACACACACACATGATAAAGAAACAGGAAAATTGGACACAATAATAGAAAAACCTTGATTGAAAGTTTGCATCAACAATGGTGTGTGTTGCAGAGTGGCTATCACGGCTCTTTTGTTAAGATGATCACTATTTGATACCTCGCTCTCTATCTAGTTGTCTATCTATATCAATCTCTCTCTCTCTCTCTCTCTCTCTCTCTCTCTCTCTCATTTTAGTGTTCAATCACTACAAGCTAATTTAGAGGAAGCAAAGATTTCAATAAATATAGACATTCTATGCATCAGTGAAAATTGATTATGCCACCACATTCCTGACGTTTATGCAGATACTGTATACCCAACTACACTATCATGTGAGAAGCGATAACGGCCGGGGCTCAGGTGTTTGTGTTTATGCTAAGCAGGGCCTAAATTCAGACATAATTGAAATAAACACAACACAACAAACTGGCATCGAGGATACGTGGATTAAAATTCACTGCAAACAAATTACCATCAGTTATAATAGGTTGCATGTACAGACATCCTAACGTTCAGTCTACTCCCCCCCCCCCCCCAGGGGGTAAGGGGGCCTTCACCTTAGGGTGGAGGAAAAAATATATATGACCCACACATCCTACTGCGTGTGTGTCGTACAAGGCGACTAATACGGGGAATGGGGGTAGATTGTAGGCACCAATCGAACAGGGCTTTACCCAGGAGAGACCTTAGGCATTTGATAAGGAGTCCATGGAACTCCTGTTTCATGTGCTTGGCCTCTCTTACTGATTCCCTTTGTGCCTCACACTGAGAGTAGTCCAGCCTGCTCTCACAAAAACCTCTTCCTCCTATCTACTTCACTACACTTAACATGCACACCCCTCTTAATCTTCCCACAAAAAAATAAAAAATAAAGATGATGAACACACACCAAACCTCGGAGTCCCCATGGGGAGTACCATAAATACCCCCACACCCGCCCGACCTTCCCCTGACTAGCCCTCTAAATGCTCTGGACCACGGCCTGTCACTCTTACTATCTCACGCTTGTTCTACTGCTGTCCACAACAAGGAGGAAGCATTCAAACGTTACCGACGCCTTAAAACTCAAGAATCTTATTATTCCTATGTTTCTGCCTGGAATCAAGCCAAATCTGTTCTTTGACTTGCCAAGTACCCTTTCATCAATATATATGCACTGAACTATCCAACTCTAGATCTTCCCAAGCTTTATGGCATCTAGCCAAAAACCTCTCCAACAATTGTCTTCCTCGTCTTTCCCTCCACTTTTCCACTCTGATGGTACAACCATCACTTCTTCCTCTGACAAAGCTGAACTCATCGCTCAAACTTTTGCTAGAAACTCCTCCTTGGATGATTCCGGTGCTATTCCTCCCTCATCACCCCCATCTCTCCTACTTATGCCTAATATTCTAATCTCTTCTAAAGATGCACTGTTTACCTTCTCTGGGCTTAATACTAAGAAAGTGTATGGTCCGGACGGTGTTCCTCCTGTTGTACTCAAAAACTGTGCTTCCGTGCTGACCCCCTGCCATGGCAAACTCTTTCGTCTCTGTCTCTCCTCTTACGTCTGCCCTTCTTGCTGGAAGTTTGCTCTCATTCAACCTATCCCAAAAAAGGGTGACCGCTCTCAACCCTCCAACTATCGTCCAATTGCTCTAATTTCTTCTATCTCGAAAGTTTTTAAAACTATTCTTTCTTTCAAGATTCTTAAGCATTTCTCTTCTCATAATCTGCTCTCAGATTGCCAGTATGGCTTCCTTAACTCTCAAAGAGCGGGGCCGTTTGTAACATCTACTACCTGCCAAGCGGGCATATTTACCCTAAACGAGCTTCATTCCATGCTCTCTTTCATGCATAAAGAAGAGCCAGCCGCGTAATACAATTATGTATCCGTGAAAGGGTGATAATAGAGCTTTCCAATGACTCCTGAATCATCCTTGTACGACCACGGGTTATCCTGTAGCGATCGCGCAACGAGAGGTGAAAAACCCTAAAATAAGGTAATCTCCCCAGTTCTTTCCTGGTCTCGCGAGGCCGTGGGTGTGGTATGTTGCAGTGGGGGGATCAGTCGCGGCTCTGTGGTCGGGCCAAACGGTCAGAGCCCGCCTATCGTCCTCCCAACGCGTGGACTCTCTCTCAGAGCCGATAATGTGCTCAAAATGCCGCCCGTCATATGACGGGTACCGCCAGATTGTCCATTGTTCTCTAGCCCGTCATATAACGGGTACCGCCAGTTAGGTGTTAGGGATTGCTGGCTGGTGATCTTCTTTAATATCTTACTAACTCTTGGTCATCCTCCTTTCAGGACTTCGGTGAGGCCTTTTCTATTGCACTAGAAATATCGAAGGCCTTCGATAGAGTCTGGCACAAATCTTTAATTTCTAAACTACCCTCCTTCGATCTCTACCCGTCCATCTGTGCCTTTGTCTCTAATTTCCTTTCCAGCCATTCCTTAGCTGCGGTTGTGGACGGCAATCGCTCACCCCCTCATCCTATCAATTCCGGTGTTTCTCAGGGCTCTGTCCTATTTCCTATTCTTTATAATTTTCATAAATGATCTTCTCAACTGTACCTTCAGTCCCATCCATTTATATGCAGACGACTCTACAGTATATTACACTACTCAATTTGTTTTCTAGAATGCCCCAGTCAGCAATCCCTCAAAATCAAACATAATGAAGCCATACAACACTTATCTTCTGATCCAACTACTTTTTCCAATTGGGGCAGAGAAAACCTTGTTGCCTTTAATGCTTCCAAAACCCAATTTCTCCATCTTACTATCTATCCGAAACGCAAATAGGACTATCCCTTATTATTCAGCAATAAAAAAATCAATCTTTCATCTTCTCTCAATATTCTTGATGTCTCTTTTTCTTCTGCTCTCACTTGGACGGATCATATTACCAGTCTTGCTAAGGCAGCCTTCCAGAAGCTAGGTGTACTCAACCGCCTCAGAGGTTCTTTACCACTGCACAGCTTCTTGCTCTGTACCAGGGGCACAGTGCGTCCTTGTATTGAGTATTATTCACATGTGCGGGGAGGATCCTCTCATGCAGCACTCCTAGACAAAGTAGGAAGGAAAGCATTTCGTATCATTAATTCCCGTCCACTCACCAACTCTCTGCAATCTCTCTCTCTTCGCCGCAATGTTGCATCTCTCTCGCTATTCTATCTCTACTACAATAATCAGTGCTCCTCAGAGCTCTCCCAGTCTATACCACCTCCTCTACGTAGAGTATGTGGTACCCATCCTGCAACACAATCCCACCCCTACTCTGTGCAACTCTCCAACTCAAGAGTGAAACTTTGCTCTCAGTCTTTCTTCTATTCAACAGCTGAGCTCTGGAACTCTCTCCCAGAATCAGTCTTTCCCTCCTCCTATGAATTAAATTGCTTCAAACTCCGAGAGTCGTGGCATTTTGGCTCGAACATCCCTTGATTTTGGCCCTGTCACTCTTTCAACTATGGGGTAGGCACTCACTACAGGCAGTTCTTCCTTTTGTTTCCCTTACTCACATAGAAAAAAAAAACTACTTTGATTATAATATTGTTGATGTCCTACAAACAATGTGCATACGTAGGAAACCAAGCTTTTTCCTTAGCCTTCTAAATTACGATTTTCTACAGAACAACAGTAAATTGTCTTGCATCATCAAAAAATAATTAATTATCACAAATCATAACATTTATAAATCCACCCGAAATCACTTCTGCCTCTGCCACCCTTTGATGTAAATATTACAAACAATCCCGACCTAGTACTAAAGTGTGACGTAATCCCTCAATCTGTCGCTGCTGGCCAGGATCTCATTATCACTACAGTTAATATTATTATGCCTAAGAGTTCACCCACATTAAATATAATTCGGAACTTAAGCCTTTACCACAAGGGCACCTTCTTCTCCAAATACTTACTGAAGCTTATAACCTCCTAGAACAGCTATTTAACACATGTAACAAAAACGAACAAGTTGATACATTAACACCAATCATATATTTATTAGTGGCCCCGTAATCATTGACGAACATGCCTATTACATAAGGCATCCTCTTCAAACACTAATCCGCCGTAGTTTTGAATCTACCGCGCAGAGCATTTAAAAACTGAGGAGCCTTCATCATGAGCGCACGCGACCTCACTCATGGCTTCAGTCATTATGAATTGGGTTCTCACTACGAAAAAACTTCGTAAAAAATAAAAACAAAAAGAAAATAAGAATAACTATCCAATAAGCTTTCCATCATATCGTGGATGTACTTGTGTGGATCTCTGACCAGACGCTGATTCAGGCGTCATTCTTCCTTCTCTGCTCTGCGTTCAGCCTGCCCGGACGTGCCTCCCCACGCTCCGCTAGTTCCGCATTCGTGGCGTCCCTAGTGAGTTTTTTCTCATTTGTTTACTCCAGGATGTATCGAGTAAGGTTAGGATAGGCGTAGCAGGAGTGTCCTGGGCTGGTTGCCCGCAGTGCAGTGTATTTTGGGTCGAGTGTATGGGGCATCTATTTCGGATGTACCCTCGTGGTCCCGTTGTGGACATGTGAACTTTTTCACAGCTGTGTTAGTTTGTGATGCAGGCGGCTTTCACTACGCGTTAGTTAGTGCTGCCTTTTATCTTTCTGATGAGGTAAGCTTTGTTTCTGACGTTCCCAGCGTATTTTTCTTCACTTAATGAAGTTTTTTCTGGGTCCCGAGTCAGTCTTCCCTTGGTCGGAAGTTTGTGCTACGGTGGTGTGTTGGCGGTGGTTCCTGTTGTGATATTTCCAGTGTTTGTGTATATTTCAACTTTTATTATGCCGTCTACCTAGGCCTAGCCAGCCGCTCGTAGCTTTGCCACATGTATTAGTGTTATTGTTTATTATTTATAAATATGCCCTACTGTGTCATGTGTATCCGGGTTTTAGTTGTGTATTGGCTAATTCCTCGGACTATAATTGTTTCCTGGTTTAGTTGTGTATTGGCTAATTCCACAGATTATTGAGTGACCTTGCGGTTGTCGTGCGTGGCTCTCCTCGTGTCTCTTGTTGTTCAGATGGTGTCTGTTCAGGGTGGGTTGCCTTCCGGCTGGGTTTTCTCGGTTTCACCATGAAAATCCCGGCCGCGAGCCGTGTTGGGCCACACGTGGTTGTTAACACTGGCTTGTTTCCCCGGCATTGGGGTGTCTGTGGCTCTCCAGGACTGCGTCTCTGTGGGTGCCTGGTTTCAGGCCTCCTTTGATTCCCGGCGGGATGGCTGTTCCCATCTATAAAACGTTGTTCATGCGGACATACGTTATGTAGTTTTTAAACCCGGTTTTACAAAAACCACTTGAAAAACCTAGCTGTTGTTTTAGGCTTTCCTCCCCGGCGATCTTTTACAAAAAGTGGGGACAGGAACTTATGGGGTTAACGTTTGGACATCTCACCCGGCGGGTGCACCTGGGTAGGGTGGGATGAACGACTTATGTCTTTCAGTTAGTTAACCAATCCATTTTAGTGATACTATGTGTATCGCCGCCTTTACTCTTACGGCGATTGAAGGTTCAAATTAGGTTAATTTATCGATTCTTCTCACCCGGCGGGTGCTCCTAGGTGGAGGAACTAAGGAATTTACAAAATTCGATTTCGATTTAACCACTTAATTTAGTGATACAAGTAGGTATCGCCGCCTTCAAACATACGGCGATCTTTTGTGACAATTCGTTAGACATCAGATCTCGTATCATCCTGCCCTGTGCTATTCTACTAAAATATTTCAAGGGCCGGCGTCTTTGTTACAAAATTGAATCTTGAGACAGTCACCACCACCAAGAGACTATAAGCGCCATGCTGGACCGTTATATTATATCAGAGGGTATTCTTCACTTTCTTTAACAAAAGATTTGTTTAGATTTTCTGAACCCCGCCGCGTAGCGAGCTGTGTTTGTGTCAATTACATCTCGTTACCCGGCGGGTTATTAACACTTGTGTGCGAACATGTTGGGTTAACCTTATGAGCATTAATTCCTGGAAATTTTCTTTTTTTCCAGAGCTGAGCTCCGGCGGACCAATACAGACCCGGCGGTAGTTTCCTCCCACCAGTCTCTGTCATGGCTACCGTGGCCCCAGTTTTTGCTTTGTGCACTAGCCCTGCTTGTGCTGGTATCCCTATTTTTGCGCATACCCGTTGCATAAGGTGTGTTAAATGTCTAGACCGTTCAAGGGGTCTCTGGGTTATGCGTAATTGTTCTTTTTGCTCCCAATTAGCTTTAAAGGTCCTTTGTGATAATGATAAGACCGCGGCGGTAGCGTTGAGAGAGGTTAGGCAACAGATGTCAGCCTACACTACCATTGTTGCCCATAAATCACTTCAATGTGACAACGTCCCACTTTGGGATAGATTGCTCTCCGAACACCCTCCCCCTAAACGTTCCTCTAGTCACGAGTATTAAGCCGGCGGAGACTGGTCAGGGTTCTGTATCCTCTGCTGCTACACCTAAACGCCCAAGGGAGCCTACACCCCCGGTATCCGCCTCCTCGTCTCGGGCGAGATCCCGGTCTAGGTCTCCTCTTAGACACCAGTCATCTAGTCGTGCCTCTTCACCGGCGAGTAAGAAGAGTAGGACGGAAGGTTCCACCAGTGGTCACGGCGAGGATTCCTCCAGATCTAAGAATAGTTCGCGGTCACACCGTATCCATAAATCCTCTAAAAAGGATTCACATAAACGGAAGTCCTCTCGACATTCACCAACTTCTAGTGCATCTCATCGTACCTCTACCCCAGACAGAGTTTGTGTTAAGGCCCAAGAGTCCAGTGCAGCGCCTGTCCCAAAAGAGGATTTGCCACTTAATATTTTAACCCTGGAATTGGAAAGTTCAGGGGGTTCAGTAATTGAGAATGTTTCAGACTCTCAAGAGAGCGTAGGCCAGGGCCTCGGTGTTTGGCGGTTTGCTCAACCAGGGTCTGACCACCCACGTCCGACTCAAACGAGTCACACAGTAGCCGATGTCCACAGGGACGCGGCGATCCCATCCTCTATCCCAGACTTATCTTGGCAACAAGGTACCCCTGCCTCGGCGGGGTCTTCTCAGGAGGATCAGGAGGAGAAAGACGAAGTTTCTATAATTTCGGAGATGGAAGGACAAGGGTCAGGCTCAGGCTTGGACGCCGCACAGGATACTAATGATTCACCTGTAAGTTCTTCATCAAACCAGTTTGTTACGGCACAAGAAATTAATGGGCTGCTTACTCATGCTTTATCTAAATTTTTTGGCCAACAACAGGAAAACCCCACAATGGACTTGGGGGCTCCCAAGACAAGTTCTACGGTACGGCCTCTGATGACTTCGATTGATTTATCTAAGATCACTAACCCTCCCACTCTGTTAACCTCAGGGATCACGAGGCCTGCTACGGCGGCATTGACAACTTCAAATGTCAGGGTCATAACGGATGTCAATCCACCCCCTCTAGACAAAGCGCCTCTTAGAAAGGTAGCTATGCCCTTACTTTATGGGCCAGACGAGTCATGGGTTCTTTTGAACTCCTCTAAACCAGAGCTTGCCCAACCTACTTTGTCAGGGGAACTCCCGGTACCGCGTGAGTGGGTCATCCAGGGCAATAAGTCAAAGAAATTAAGGGCCGTGGATACTTTGGGTAATGTTCTGGACGTAAACATCAAGGCTATACCTAGTTATTATCACCAAGATTATTTTGTGTATGCTTCTAAGCCTGCTTTACCCCCTGCCTCAGCTTCAAAACTATTTTCAGACTGGTCTAAGCTGGATGGGTTTAATGATATTAAGACTCTGTCAGCTCTCACTCCTGAACTAGATTTACAGACCGTCACAGACGACGCAGCTAATCCAGTTTTGAAGGTGGGACAGTTGGGACCAGGACCTTGGATAGATTGGGAGGTAGAGGCTCAAAACTTTGCAACCACTTTCACTTCTAAATCTTCCCACCAGATACCTCAGGATACTCATTCATGGTTCTCCATGCCGGTGGGTTCTGCCGGCGGAGTCCCGTCAGCTTTGTTTTCATTTCTAGCTGCCCCTAAGATTAATCTTTGTGAGCTGAAGGACCCGTTCACTACCCCTACCCCTACTCACCTAGACAGAGAATTTAGGCTACGGGGAAAAGCTTTTCGCCTGTTCTCGCAGTACATAGTATCTAAGCAGGTGGCTAAGTCTTTACTACGGTCCACTCAGGCAATCGCAGATGCGGATGCTCGAAGATCGGCTGAGTTATCCCGGCGACTGATTCTTCAGTCGTCAATCCAATCCTTGGGTGACATACGTACCGCCTTGCTTGAGGCGGTACGAGCACGACAAGATCTTAGGATGTCGTTAGTTCGCAAGCTACCTGATCGCATTGCTAATCAGGTGGTTATGTCACCAGTGCTTACTCCCTCTTTAATGACCCCTGAAGTGTGGCGAACAGTGTTCAATATGGCACAGGCCGTTAAGCACAGTCCCACCCCTTCTAAGAACCCTGCATTTAACTTCCCCAAACCCAGGCCTACTACTAAAGCTCAGCCAGGGGGATCTAAACCTTTTCTTCCGCCTAAGTCCTCCCACTCCCCCCAGGGTCAGTACAGGCATAGACAGAGTAGGTTTTCAGGTCAGAGAGGACGCGGCCAAAATAAACCAGGTCAGGGCCAGTCTTCGGCCAACACCAGCCAGCCGGCGAAGCGGCCAGCACCAACCCCACCATCACAAAAAACTAAAGTCTCTCTCACTCCCGGCGCCTACCTTAAGGCCGGAGGAACCGAGGGTAGTACAGCCGGCGAACCCTTGTCTGCTAACTGGGTCGTTCCGAACGTGTCACCAAGCATGGCCGTTAAACACTTGGGCACGGATGGTGGCACGCAAAGGCATCACTTGGCAGTGGCTCCGGCGACCTCGATTACGTCAGCCGACAACGGCGAATTTTGTTTCTTTAGAGGTGGAGTCACTAGCCCAGGAAATGATTGCCAAGAATGTCATCATCCCGGTCCCCCCAAATTACCCTGTATTCACGTCCAAACTATTTTTGGTTCCCAAAAGGGACAGTGTTCAGATGAGGCCGGTCGTAGACCTGTCTTATCTGAATCTTCACATTCACAACGAATCTTTCAGAATGTTAACAGTACACCAAATCAGGCTAACACTTCCGCCGGGAGGTTGGATGTGTTCACTAGACCTGACAGACGCCTATTGGCACGTATCGGTCAACAAAAGATTTCAAAGGTTTTTGGCCTTACGGATCAGGCACCAAAATTTTGTTTTTCAGAGGATGCCGTTCGGCTTGAACCTGGCACCTCGATTATTCACAAAACTAGTCCGGCAAGCCCTGATGCCATTGTTAAAACAAGGGATCAGAGTGTTGTGGTATCTGGACGACTGGCTGGCGGTGGCAGAGACACAACAATTATGCATAAAACATGTCAATATCATTTTAAATCATGTCAAAACTCTAGGCTTCAAGGTAAATCTGGTAAAGTCAAACCTTGTTCCCTCACGAGTAATTCAGTGGATAGGGCTGGTCTGGGACACCGCCGCTCTCACTCTGAGTCAGAGTGTGGACAATCGCAACAGGTTTCGCAGGAAACTGTTCAGGTTTCTTCACAGTCTGACTACAACGCGAAGGGTCTGGGAGTCTCTGGTCGGCTCTCTCAACTGGATTCAACTAACTGTCAAGTTGGGCCGGTTGAAAGTAAAACGATTAATATTGGAAGGCAACAAATATTTCCCGCTCTTACCGGCGGGAAAATTATGGCCCATCCCGAAATTAATCCACACCTTACTAGCGGTCTGGGCGAAGAGGGAAACATTGCACTCAATAATGTCATGGACCTCTCCTCCACCAACGGTATGGGTAGACACGGATGCGTCAGGCACAATAGGGTGGGGATTTCAGTCAAATCAGGGGCACCAGGGTCAGGGGCTTGGTCCCACTTAGAAATCTCGCACATCAATGTCAAAGAATTACTAGTCCCCTTGTATTTCCTTCAGGCTCACGGCCCGGCGTTACGGGGCAAGTCGGTGGCCTTCAGAATGGACAATCTGAATGCAGTCCACTGTATTCAGAAACAAGGGTCAACGAGGTCAAGGAAGTTGCTAAACGTGTCGGAAGAGATTTTTGCTCTAGCCAACAGTCTAGATATTTATCTTCACGCATCTTATCTCCCAGGCGTAGCGAACGTCTGGGCAGACGCTCTGTCCCAGAGACAGAGCACGACAGTAGAATGGGAGCTCAAGCAACCCATTTTCAACCTAATGATTGCAGAGCTCTCCCATCCACAAGTGGATCTTTTTGCGTCCGAGGAGACTCACAAACTCCCTCTATACCTCACCCGCCGGGCGAAAACGCCGGCAGGGGGGCCAGACGCCCTAGTGACAGACTGGAACAGATGGAGCTCCATCTATCTGTTTCCACCGCCAGATGCGTCACTAATGTGCCACGTAGTGAACAAACTACGAGATTATCGAGGCTTAGTCTCGCTAGTCGCGCCACTGTGGCCGGCGCAGTTGTGGTACCAGCAATTGAAAATGTGGTGCCCGGACCCGGTATCGGACCCGGTATCGCTCCCGGTCGGGTATTTCCACTTAGACACGATTGGCAACCTAGCGACCTCGCTGACTTTTGCATTATGGACATTCAGGAGGCCAAGTGGCTAGCACCATACGGTAGAGATGTGACCAATAAATTACTCAATCAATATACTCAGTCTACAAAACGACAGTATCAATCACATTGGCAAGCCTTAACTTCTTGGATCGTTAGGACAGAACAAACTGTACCCTCAGTGGCATTAGTTTTTAATTATTTGAATTATCTGTTTGAGCAGAAACGTTTATCTGTGGTAACATTAAAAAATCACTTAACTGCGATTAGAGTGCCCTTTTTAGACCTTACGGGTCTTTCCATACCGGTGGCGGAGGAAACAGGTTTTATGAGAGCATGTTTTAAACTACGCCCACCTCCCCGTCAGCTCATGCCTTCTTGGTCTCTGGACAAAGCTTTGTCTTTGCTTCACTCTCGTCTGTACTAAAATACTGCAGACTTTGCATTACTCTTAAAAAAGGCGGTTTTCCTTTTGGCTTTGGCCACCGGAAACAGAGTGTCTGAGCTGGCGGCGATGAGCAACACACCTAATTGTCTTAGGTTTGGTAGACTTAATGAATGTATTTCCATTGCACCCTCCCCAGGTTTTGTAGCCAAGAATGAGCATAGTGCACACGTGTTTTCTGAGTTCACGGTGCCGGCGTTAAAAAGGGGAAAGGTGCATCATAATTTATGTCCAGTGCAAGCTCTAACCAAATATTTGAGAGTAGCTCCTCGAAACCCCCAAGGTGCTTTATGGGTAGCAAGTACGGGTAAACGCTTACTTAACCCTTAATTAGCGGCTCACCACATAAGTCGAGTTAAATAAAGCTGGACTATGTGGCGGCGCTCGACATAACTCGAGTGGCAATTTCAGCACGTAATGTTGCTGAGAGAGAGAGACAAGTGGTGGCAGGAGAGTAGCGAGCGTATGACTGCTCCAGACCACCGCGGCGAACATACTG
Organism: Paralithodes platypus; assembly: GCA_032716605.1. Classification (NCBI taxonomy): domain Eukaryota; kingdom Metazoa; phylum Arthropoda; class Malacostraca; order Decapoda; family Lithodidae; genus Paralithodes; species Paralithodes platypus. The sequence continues at coordinate 28,533,111 of CM064566.1, forward strand.
ACACGAATCCCAGCTCCCTCCTCCCTCTCTCACTCGCTATATAAGGAATTGTATCGGGAAAGTGGCTAATTACATGCTTTTTGCACTCGCGTTGCACGGTTATTGCAAGAAAACTAGCCATCATAAAAGGATCGTTACGGTGTCATTCGAAAGCTCTGTTTATGCCCTTTCAGGGATAGGTACTTGTTTTACGTTCTGGGTCTTATTTAGGCATGAAAATGATCACGTAAACAGCCCTATTTTGGCTAAAAACACCCCGCTGGGCGGTACATATAAATAAACCGCATAGGCCGCTCGTAAGGTGTTTTAAACGGCGATTAGCCTCTCTTCTGGTAGAAGTCATTAAAGAAAGTAATCCCAGCGTTGTGGGTCGGGCCCACGATTTACGCAAATGGGCAGCCTCTTTACGTTTCCTGAAATTTTTTTCAGTTGAAGACATAGCGTCCACGCAGTTGTGGGCGTCTAATCATACGTTTCTGTCTAGATACTTGTCAGTTGCTCTAGACAAACCTTCCTTACCATGTATAGCTTTAAGGCAGAGGGTCTAGGTGGCCCTGCAGTCACTTTTGTTTACTTTCACGGGAAAGGGGGGGGGGGGGTGCAGTCAGTTGACATAGGACACCCTAGACCCCGCCGGAGTATGAGAGCTGTGATACAATTTAAGGTTAAAATGTGATATGAAAATTTCTCAGTGAGAAATTGTGCTAGTACAATGTTAAGTACAAAACAACGGTGTTGTTAGAGTAGTTTAGCTGCGAAAGCAATTTAATATTAGAATAATGGAGTTCCTTTGCAATTTATCTCCAAGTTTATGTTGGGGTTTATTATGTGCACATATAAACTTATAACTTGTTATTTTTTGTCACCACTCGTTGAGTGGGGTGCCTTTGTAACTACAGATCTGTGTTCAGAATCTTCAGGGTTACCCATTTTTTTTGTCAGGCAGGCTTCTTTGAAGCACGCACCTGCCTGAACCCCCTTTTTCTTGTATTTTTTCGGCTTACGCCGTTGTTAAATATATTTTCAAAAGTAAGAATACTATGTGGTTGTTTTTATTATCTGCTTTTCTAGAGTTATGATATGATTACGAATGTCCCCCTCCAGTCTTAGAAATCAGGCATGTTCGTCAATGATGGAGGGGCCACTAATAAATTATAGGTTTGACTCCTGTAAGGAGATAAAGAAAACCTAATATTTAGTAGTGGCCCCGTAATCATTGACGACTGGGGCCCTCCCGACCGTCCCCTTCCCATTCGTTGATGTATTGAGGATTTTGGTTTACTTGATATGTCAGTGAAGGAAGAATGACGCCTGAATCAGCGTCTGGTCAGAGATCCACACAAGTACATCCACGATATGATGGAAAGCTTATTGGATAGTTATTCTTATTTTCTTTTTGTTTTTATTTTTTACGAAGTTTTTTCGTAGTGAGAACCCAATTCATAATGACTGAAGCCATGAGTGAGGTCGCGTGCGCTCATGATGAAGGCTCCTCAGTTTTTAAATGCTCTGCGCGGTAGATTCAAAACTACGGCGGATTAGTGTTTGAAGAGGATGCCTTATGTAATAGGCATGTTCGTCAATGATTACGGGGCCACTACTAAATATTAGGTTTTCTTTATCTCCTTACAGGAGTCAAACCTATAATATTATATCAACATATGCCCCCCAACTAGGATTAGGTAAAGGTGTTAAAGAGGAGTTTTGGAAAGAACTACTATGGGTGGTTGCCGGATGTAAGGAAGGGGAGGTAATAATTGTGGGAGGGGACTTGAATGGACATACTGGGGCATATCCGATGAATATGAGGGCATGCACAGAGGACAGGGATATGACCGAAGGAACCTGGAAGGTAATTACATACTGGAGCACTGTGCAGCTACGGGTATGGTGGTGTGTAAAATCATGTTCAGCAAATATGACAGGAAATGGGTTTAGAGATACTAAGAGTATTACCGAGTGAATAATGCATTCCCCAACACATGCTCTTAGTGTGTGATATGTGCCTAAGCACAGTTCCTGTTAGAAATAAAGTACATTTACCAAAAAGGAAAGTATGGTCATTAGAAAAGGAGGAGTCCAGAGACAAATTCCACAACGAAATGATGGAAATTGAAAGCATGAAATAAAGCCATAAAATCTACCTCACTAGATTTGCAGTACTTTAAAGGTTATTACCAGGCAAAAGTTTTTTTTTGTGGGGGGAGTTCCTAGTGATTCAGTACAATTAAATGCCACAGCTACGACAAGTACTGGTAGAGTAAAGAAGCAGGCAGAACCCCATACATTTGCTTGCTATTTATGTAGCAGTCCTAATCATGCACAAAACAAGTGTACAAAATACCTTTATATAGATTCTAGTATTATTATTATTATATGAGATGCCGAAGTCTCCAACCAGGGTGCAGAAACACCATCAAGATGAATCCACACAAAACACCCGGAGGCACTGGAGAGAGACTACGGCAACTTAGGAAAAAATAAAAACATATACTGTATACTGTACATATACACATATTAAACGCAGATAACATATTATGCAGTGGAGGATATCAAGTATAAATATAATACAATAAAATAGAATAAAATAAGTTTAAAAATTAGAATTAATGCTGCAAAAAAGCATTCACTCCAGACTTAACAATGGAGATATGAGCTGAATTGACTAGCTCATTTGGCAACTTATTCCACAAGTCAACCATGGCCGGCACAAAACACCGTGAAAACTGTGTAGTAGAAAAATTAACACGGCTCATGGCAAGATCATTAAGATTGCTTGTGAATCTAGTTGCACGAGCCCAGGCAGAACCCCATATAAGGGATGCTGAGGGTTGTTAAAAACTTTAAATAAAAGACTAAGGGCACCAACTTTACGTCGATGACACAGATCAAGAGACAAATGAGGTAGAATAAAAACTGATGGAATTTAGCGACCTGTCAAGCAACTTGAGATGGCAGTCAGCTGCTGACAACCAGACAGGTGAGCAGTACTCAAAATGTGACAAAAAAAAAGTATAAAGAGACTTGATAACTGTGGCGTCACAAGCAAATGTTTTATAAGCCTTGCGAAGCAGACCAATTTTTTGGGAAATGGAAGAGGAGAAAGTACGAATACGCTTTTCAAAAGTAAGTTTGGGATCAAGAGTAACTCCTAACAAACGCAGAGTATCCACATTCTCAATTTGCTCGCCAGAGACTTGTAGATAAGGATGGGGAGGATCCAAGGTACGAGATCTGCTGATGATAATAGAGTGTGTTTTACTAGCATTAAGTTTCATGCCCCAAAGTTCACACCATGATGTCATTTTGGCTAAATCCCTATTCAGAGCAGTAGCAATTATGTGTTGATCTATTGGTGATGGAATTGACTCATATAAAGTTGTATCATCAGCATAGGAGATTAGTTTATTTTCAAGGTCGGAACACAGGTCAGCAGTAAAAATAATAAAAAGCAAAGGCCCAAGGACACTGCCTTGTGGAACACCAGAAACAACAGTAACAGAAGGGGAATGACACCCATCAATGACCACAGACTGAGATCTTTTCGTCAAAAAATCTTCAAAGATCCTTAAAAAATTGCCACCAATACCGATGAGCTGTAACTTATACAGAAGTGCTTTATGGTTGACTAAATCAAAAGCAGAACTAAAGTCAATAGCCACGACACGAGACTCATGTCCCTGGTCGAATGAAGATTGCAAGTAATGGGTGAGTGTCAGAAGCGCATCACATGTACCCAGTCCCTTACGAAAACCAAACTGTGAGTTTGGTATCAAATTATGACTATTACAATAAGAGGAAAGGTGTCTGAACAAAAGCCTCTCATAGAGCTTGGATAGGATAGGTGTAATGGAGATAGGGCGATAGTCATTAGGAGATGATGAGGCAGTATTTCCCTTTGGAATAGGAGTGATAATAGCCTTACACCAGCAAAGAGGAAAACTACCTGATTTCAAAAGCAACCTAAACACCACGGCCAATTTAGGTGCCAAGACCACTGCAACCTTTTTAAGAAAGACAGGGAAAAACCCATCCGGGTCTGTGCCACCATAGGTATCACGATCCAGCAAGTACCTTTTCAATTCAGCTGATTTGAATGCCATTGAATTGAGGTTGGGTCTAGGGAAACATGTCAATGGCAAAGACAATTCCTGATTACTCTGCTTATTAATAAAAATATTAGATAGAATATTGGCCTTCGATAATGGATCAAAAAAGATGGAGCCATCAGAATCACAAAGAGGAGGCATGGAGGAATCTATTCCAAATAAAGAGGATTTCAAAGTGGACCACCATTTATGAGGCTGTGTAGCTCCTGCCAGAACATCCTGAAGATGGGAATTATAATCCCTCTCAGCACCATCATAAATTCTCTGCGCAGCTGCCCTTTTAAAAACATAATTTTCCCAATGCAAGGGGGTTTGATTACGCCTCCATAGCCGATATCCAGCCTGCTTGTCATCAAATGCACGCTTGCAGTCATCATTAAACCATGCTTTATCCCTGATACAAGACTTAATTGTTTTTGATGGAACTCTTTTGCGAAGGATACCAAGAAGGGAATTGTTGAGAGCTGAAACCGGGTCATGAGATCTTAGTATGTGATTCCACTCAATATTACAAACATCATTACAAACGTTGTCCCAGTTAACCCGGGATTTAAGGTAGACTTTACGTGAGAGAGTAATATTAGGAACAGAAAAATCAAGATTAATTTTACACATGATGGCATTGTGGTCGGAAGTGCCAATAGGTACAAGAACGGAGGTTTCTACAACGCCAGGAATATCTGTTAGTACTAGATCAAGACAATTTCCAGACATATGAGTAGGTCCTTGGATTAGCTGTTCACAACCAGATAAGTTTGCAAAATCCAAGGCAGCAAGACTATTTCTATTAGTTGGAGAGACCGAGTTCAACCACTCTTGATGATGCGCATTGACATCACCAACAAAAATAAAGGATGATTTGACATCTACAGACTGTATTGAAGCCATGGCGGTTAAGAGGCAGTCATATATGTCATTGTTAACATCAGGATTTCTGTACAGGCTAAAAATGTAATGATTATGATACTTGCTGGAAACTTTAACTAACTGCATCTCATGGTATTTACAAATATGCTTAGTTAAGTGCTGAGCATTATACCCAGATCTAATATACAAGCTCATTCCACGAGCACGAGGAATAGAATCACGCCGAATAAGAACTGGTTTACCGAAGTTAGGTATAAGAAGTTCAGAATAATCTCTATAACATGAGACAAGGGTTTCAGAACAAAAGACAATATCATAATCAACAGATGCCAATGTAAGATCCTTGATGTTCTTATAGAGATCACGAATATTAGAATAAAATACACGACAACTTGTAACAGTTTGTCTGTGAGGACCGGGATTAACTTCTATATCACCGGACAAAAGTAGAAACAAAAACAGAAAAAGTTGAAAGCAATCCATACACAAATACATAAAGATGGATATAAACAGGTCGACCCAGACGGAGCCATCACATCTGGGTAAGGTATAAAACAAGCCCCAAAGACACCATATCCAGGGGGGAGCAGTAGCGGTGGATTTTATTTGTTTAGAAAAGACGAGAAACAGAAAAAGAATGCCAAATCTCCTGAAAATCCACCAGACTCAAAAGTCTTCCTCATTGGCCTGCTAACCACCGTGGGGAAAAAACAGGAGATTGCAGGAAAAGGAAGGAAAGTTGCTGTATAGCACCAAACAGCAGGGATGGATGAAAACGAACAAAGGAAGACCTTGGTGCAGGCTATGGCAGCATCCTAAACATCCATCATGGTAAAATACCATAGGTTTGCTAGATGGCCGTTGACTAATATATAGTTCATCCGCCCTTTGACAGGTATTGCTTTTAGTCCTGCTGGGTGTCTAGCCACCCACCCTCCAAGTGAGGACCCGGAGGGGGAGCCGGTTTAGTCGCCGACAATCCGACCATGAAGCTAAATGGAGTTAAATTTCTGAAGCTATGTCAAGGATATCTCTTAAAAAAATGATGGGAGGCACAGTTTCACTAATCCCAAGATGTTGTCCCTGTAATGTATGTAATGGTAGCCACTTCCCCACCTTATATCACCAAACTAGAAAGGCAGTGAGTCCAACTGTCGCGACATTTAAACTTGCTCCAACTTCTAGCTTGGACGGAAGTTGGATGGAGAGTGAGTCAGAGCACGTCGTCTTTGTGTCCCTCGTGACTATCCGCGCACGTGCATAGCGTTTGAAAAATGTATCCCATCCTTATACAATGAGATACATAGGAACAATATTAATACGTAATACACAAATATATGGGAATTATAATCCTACAAAACTTTCCTATATTCAACTACAGAATAATATATTCTTCCCAAATTATGGAACGTTCAACATAAGGTTACGGAAGCGTTCAACTTAAGACTACGGAAAGATACGTAACGCTACATCAACCCAGATTACGTAGCATCGAGACTGTTCATACTAGATAGAGTATACTGAGTATGGACATATTCCCGCACCAGAAAAATATAAAAAATGTACATGATTATATTTACCCGGAGACAATCTTATCCCGCCAAGCTTGGGAGGATATCTGGACTGCCTGTCAACTTGGGCATCCTCCGGATGCATCAACAGGCTGCGCCGAAGTAGGAGCCAGGGAGGGGACATCTATGGATAACTGGTCCGAGGGGGCGTCCTTGCGATCTAGGTCACCTTCAAGAGGATATAGTCGTATAGTTGGACGTGTGATTACCCCAGTCCTGGTTCGAACCTTTGCTACCCGAAGCTCACCATCATGACAGGGTAATAACTCCTCTATACGACCCAATTCATCCTCTTCATGGATGGTTACCACGACACCTACCCTAGGCCAATGACCTGTTAATGGTGCTAGTTTACTTTTTTGTGCCTCTCTTAAAGTCACCAGATATTCTGTCGACCAGCGATGCCAAATGTCTCGCGATAGTTTACGAATATATTTGTAGCGGGCCGTTATCACTTCCTTACTTGTGTAGTCTGGATCTTCCATAGCATCCTCATCATGTTCTTCAGGAAGATCCCGCAGTCTGTATCCACGTACCAGTACTGAGGGTGTGATTGGGGTAATGTCGTCAAAATCACCAGAAGCATAAAATAGAGGGCGATCATTTACTGTGGCTTCAATCTCCAAGAGGATGATGTTGAGTTCCTCAATCGATATGAGAGCTCTACCCAACACCTTCAGATCCGCCTTCACGATTCCTATGGCTTTTTCCCATATGGCGCCGAACCAAGGTACTCTGGCGGAAATAAAACGCCATTCGCATTTCACATCCGCAAGGCAGGTCTGAATCTTGGGATTGTTGCTCACTTCTTTGAGATAAGTAGAATGTTTTTGCATTGCCACTCAGCATGATACGTGGATATCCCTGTCTACTGCAGAATCTTCTGAAGGCATGTAGGAAGCTATCACAAGTAAGGTTGGTGACCAGTTCCAGGTGAATTGACCTGGTAACGGCACAGGTGAAAAGTATCATATACACCTTAAGATTGGGTGAATCTTTCACAGGGATTGCTCCACTGTAGTCAACCCCGGTAACTTTGTAGGGGTCATAGTCTACTTGCCAGCAATGTGAACCCGGAAATGTTGAGTACCCCAAAGTTTTAAGTTAGAAATGTACAGTATGGGTCCCCAGCACTTAGGAACTGCCGGATGCTAACTTGCATATGTTGGGCAATTAGCAAAATTAGCGAAATTAGCATTAATTAGCATAATCGCCTAAGTGACCATTTTTCAACGCCCAGTGGGTCAATTTTGAGGAAGTTTCAGTCAATTTAGAAGTTTTAGAGGACGCTGAATTGATTGGATTGGACAGATGACTTATGTATTTGAAATAATTGAAATAATTTCAACTCGGCTTTAAATTTTACTATATTTATGAAGACACTTATTCAAACATCATAACTTATGTATTTGAAATAATTGAAATAACTTCAACTCGGTTATAAATTGTAAGATATTTATGAACACAATTATCCAAATGTGCAGAACATGCACACTTTTATTAACAGGTATTAGAGGTAACAAAGGCAAGTACCATACCAAACTAGAATAATATGACTGGGTAAATAATATCCTCAAAATTAAAACACAAGTATACCCAAAATTATCAGAGCTGAAAAATATGTGCACTAGTTACACAACATAAAACTTCCATCAAGAAAGAGTGTCTTGCACTTCTACTACTCTGCACTGTAATAAAGCACATCCTCATCGTCTTCATCTTCTTCTCCTGACTCTACATTCTTGTCATATTGCTCTTCTTGCTGTGAGTGTGTGAGTGAGTTGTAACATGTACTATCATAGCCTTTGCAGAAGCAGTAGCTGGTACAGGCCAGGGCTGCAGCTACGCAGCTGCACTTTGCTGTTAAACAGGGTTTTAACCCAGCTTTGCAGCTACAGCTGATCACTTCCAACATGGCAGGAGGAGCAACGGGGCTTGCATCCAGGATGGGCATGATGACTTCCTCTCCCTCCTTCTCGTCTTCCTTCTTATTCCATCCAAACTCTGTGATGTCCACAGCTGGTGGGTCAGGGCAGTCTGTTGCTTTCCAAAGCAGCACCTGTAGATGGGCACGCCGTCCATGGAGGAGAGCATTGCGCTCTGAAGGAGGCAGTGTCTTCAGTGCTGGGGGGATTTTGCGCTTTCGGTAGATGTCATATCTGGCGACGTTCAGAGATGCCGACTCCCTCTGGTTGTACAGAGCCAGGAAGAAACCACTCACTGCCTCTGTTATCTGTAAATCAGTAGCTCCCTCCTCTCCGATGAAATGAAGCAGGTCACCAGGTACTACTCTCATGGCCTTGAGTGCGGACACCTTCCCTTTCCCGGCGGGATAGGAGGTAGTGTCACATCCGGAGAGACCATGCATAGCCAGGATGGAGCGACGCTGCTCACCGAGATTCTCTACTGTCGAATTGATGTTGAGAAAAGTACCATCCCATCTCTCCATCTGCAGGTGACATGTGATACCCACCTTCCAGCACCAATAGAGAAGGAGTACGAAAACATAAGTGTCGTCGCTGAGAATGCCTACAGTTGTAGCTCCGCGACTGGCTGCATCCAACATGTATGAGATGAGGGAGACATCAGCCTCGTCATGACTGACAATACTGTCTGCTTTGCTGACCATCTTGATGTAATCTCCTATGCTGTGTGTGCACAGGAGCTCACCCAGTCTCCTTGTTTGTCTTATTCTTCATCACTTTGTCGCGGCTAGATAGAGGGTGTTACGTCCTGGGATATATAAACACTGGGCTCTTTCTATTGGACTAGGTATGCGGCAACAAGCAACAACGGAAAACGCTAGATCCAACCCTTATCTATAAACCCAGGCAACAAACCACCCTAAACCGTCAAGAGTCCTGCCTGGACAACGAGGTATCCTATGACTCGGTTACAGGGTGCACGCATTATAGACTGCTGATAGTCAAGCAGGCTATATAAAAGATCACACAATTAAGTTGACTTAAAGTTTCAATGAAAAGATAGATAACGGAATTAAATTGCAGAAACAATTTAATAACAAACTAGAAGAAAGTACTTTTAACGTTACGTTAATTAATACAACTAATCACCCCTGCGTGAAAGAAGGTGAAAGCAAACAGTCCTCAAAACATCGTACAGGTAAACAAGATGCGGGTTTCTAAACTGCATGCGGCTACTGTAGGATCTGATGCTTAGCAAAGAAAGTACGTTACGGATTTAGAGAACTCTTAACTCATAAGCAGGAATAAATACTAGTGATAGGCCATACAGTGTATAATGGCATAGGTATAATTAAATAAAGGCAGCAACTCGCAACATAACCACATACAGGTGTGCTTCTCACTCTTAGTCAGGCAAGCCTGCTCGGACAGAGTCTCTAAGCCACACCCTGACTCACAATGCTCACAAAAACGGTAAACTGTGGCACAATAACAAGCATACAGAAATAATAAACCCCTAGCTGTTAATCTGCCAGGTGGCAGAGGTCTAGCCGGAAGGATATAGACTTCGGATACCGGGGCTGAGCCACCTGCTCTAGCCTAGGGACGTTCCCAAGTCTGTGCGCCAAATTACTCTAATTGAAAGGGTGCTCTCTTGAGAGACTCAGATCCCAAGTATCTGACTCTCTCCTGGCGATCCTAAAACAAAAGCAAGACGTGCTAGCGCAGTGCTGAGTGGACTAGGCAAGGGCCCTCACACAATACAACACTAGACACACAGGGACACAGACAAGAAAATGCCCCCAGACTCCCACGGGTATCCTAGTAAAGTCGTGCGGGTCCACAGGACTCGCACCAGCAGACTTTACTTAAAGGATCGCAAAAAGCCTCCCCTCCGGTCTAGCCCCTGCTAACCTGACACAAGAACACACTAGCAAGCATGAAACCACCAAATATGAGACAACAAAAAAGCTTCCTAGGTCTCATTAACAATTACATCTCTGCATAAGGCCCAAAATCCTATCTAGTTATCTGAGAGCTCGTCGTTAATACAATAATAGATATAAGGTCTATCAAGGGGATGGGTTAATTAAATAGATTGGTGAAGTAGTGGAAAGAAGGTATACAAAGTAAGAGAGAAAGTTTCTAAGTGGGGTTGAGAGGGATAGATATAAAGGGGGTCCGAAGGGTACGACAGTGAGGTGAGCTCTGAGTCTTGAATCTGTCTGGACCCTGCCCTAGGCATGCAGAATACATCCCAGGCTTGGCAACACTCAACACAGTTGCCGGGTCAAAATCTTCTACCCCGTGCGTGAGTCGAAACTAAGCCTAACGTTGCCATCAAATGCATATGGCAACATCAGGCTCGTCCCAAGCTGGACTCTCCGCACGAAGCAACGTCCCCCAGCCGGTCTCTCTCTCCCGCTCGTCTCCTCCCACTCTCACTAGACTTACATCTTATATATTATAATGAAACAATCAACTATCGAGAATAAAATATACTAAGATGCGTTGGTTAAGAATAAGGGCAGCTACAAGCTGTGAAACAACATAAGAATATCCCAGACATTAGTTACATTGTCGTAGGATATATACTAAGCAAAAGCCGGCCGGCCGGCTGCCTCCAGACGGTTTCTAAACGGCTGGGCAGCCGACGCACGCGCATGCCCGCACGTGGCTACTATGCAGAAACGTCACACCTCCCCCAAGATATAAGACCCTTGACTAAGTTCTTCATATCTAACAGAAAGCTTCTCATAGTACCACACACTGTTGCAACACAAGGCACTATATATAAAAAAATAAAGACTGTTGCGCTCCACCGAGCAAGTTCAACTAACTTAGCGACAATAAGCGAAAACATTCAACTTAGATACTGCTACAACATCTTATACAAAATTCTACACGTTATAAAAATAAAGAGTTTTTATAAGGTTTTTGCTTTTTTTTTTTTTTTTTTTTTTTCGGCTGAACTACAGTGACAGCCTATTTTCCTCCACACTCAACCCTCAATCCTGTGGCAGTCTAACCAACATCATCCACCCTTGATAGACAATCCGCTATCACGTTATCAGAACCGGCAATATGGCGTATGTCCAGATTATACTCCTGAAGCATGAGTGACCACCTGGTCAGCCTCATATTCCGGTTATGAAACCGATTCAAGAATTTCAGAGGGTGATGATCGGTATAAACCACTACGACTGGTCCGAAAGCAGGAACATATACATCGAAGTGCCTGAGCGCCAGCACTATCGCCAGGAGTTCTTTTTCAATTACAGAGTAATTCCTTTGTGCACTATTGAATTTTTTACTGTAAAAACTCACTGGATGTTCGATACCTTCATCATCTGTCTGTAACAAGACAGCCCCAGCCCCTACGCCACTGGCATCAGTCGCCAGCTGAAAAGGTCTGCTGAAGTCCGGGGCCCTGAGTATGGGGTGGGTACATAACAGGTGTTTCACCAAGGAAAACGCCTCTGCACACTCAGGAGACCACCGGAACTTCTTGTCCTTAGCTAATAAGTCAGTTAAAGGTGCAAGTACAGTCGAATAGCCTTTGATGAAGCGACGATAATAGCCTATCATACCTAGAAACCGCATGATTTGTTTCTTAGTCGTAGGCTGGGGAAACTGATCAATGGCTTTGATCTTTGTCTGTGGAGGGCACACCTGACCCATCCCCACCTCGAACCCCAGGTACAAAACTGTGGCTTTGACAAAATCGCACTTACCCAGGTTTACCACCAAACCTGCTTCATTCAGTTTATTAACCTGACAAGCGCGATATAGACGTAGGTGCTAGGGTAGTTATTTGTGCATTTCTAGCCCTGGATTCTGACAGAATTCGTTATATTTACAATATAAACCATTATTTGTTTTCGGTATGCTTTTATTTTACATATATGATGTATATATGAACCTTCAAGAGTGCTAAAATAAGTGGGAAAAGCATTTGGGTGGTGAAAAACAAAGATATTGGCCACCCGGTCATAATCTCAGGCGAGAGAGAGAGACAGGCAGCCTTCCCCTCTCGCTGTCTGGGAGTCAACTGAGAAGAGCGGGGCGGTGTGTGCCGGTGTCTGGGTGTTGCATAACGATCTTTTATGCAACCCACTTGTGCTACATTATCGCGGGAGAGAAAAATAACCGATAAATGATGATAATAAGAGGAAAAATAGGTGATAATTGAGGAGGGGAGGGAGGGGGGAATAAGGTGGGGAAGGAGGGGAGGGGGGGTGGGTGAGATTTACATGGATGAGTACTGGAGGGGAATTATCTCACCTAGAGACAAATTCCTTTGTTTTGATAGGCCCTTTTTTTTTATGGAAGGCTTTTTTTATGGTCCTGCTTCCGTGAGGCCTATCGCGTTCCCTATAGGAAGCCTTCCGTGAGGCCTATCGCGCTTGCCGGGTTAAAAAGCTGTCCGATGTGAGCACAGTGACTGTTAAAATCCTCGTCGTATATTATGACATCATCTAGGTATACCGTACAGTTGGGAATGTCGGCTACAATGTCGTTCATTAATTTCTGAAACGTTGCAGGGGCATTTTTCAGCCCGTATGGCATAACATGGCAACGATATGTGGCACCGTCCACCACAAACCCACACACCTCTCGCGCTCGCTCAGACAAGGGCACTTGCCAATAACCCTTAACAAGGTCTATCTTAGTGAGGAACTTGGCTTTTCCTATCTTATCCACACTGTCGTCCACGCGAGGGAGAGGGTAGGCATTTGTGGGGGTTAAACCATTCAACCCGCGGAAATCTATACAAAACCGCACCTTGCCATCTGGTTTGGGCTGCAGTGTGACTGGGGAAATCCACCTTACTGCACCCTCAGAAATCAGCCCACGTTTCAGCATATAATCCAGCTCTTCCCTAAGTGCTGGTAATTTAATAGGGGGAACACGGTATGGCACTGATTTAAAGGGCGGGTGGTCCCCAACATCGACATCGTGCACTGCTTGAGTAGTGAGGCCAGGATGCTCTGCGAAAACAGCTGGGTTTGAATCAAACAAGTGCTGCACAGCTACACGCTGTTACTCAGGCAGGTGCAATATCAACTCGTGAGCCACTTGTCTAGAATTCCCCGCCCACTGATCCGCGGAAACATGACAAACCCAATTATCCTCCCCCGCAGCTTGACTGTCCCTTCCTCCTTCTCCACCACGATCACTGCAGATCAACACCGGGACAGTGAGAGGCTCGGAGGGGCGCCTCACATACTCTTTCATCAGATTTACATGGCAAAGTTTGTTCTTTTTCTTACGATCAGGAGTAGCTACTAAATAGTCTAGATCAGAAACCTTCCTTACAACCCGATACGGACCAGAATACTTGGCAGACAAGGGGTGTCCCACCAGAGGCAGTAGTATCAGTACCTCCTGATCTACTTCAAACTCCCTCAGCTTCACCTTCTGGTCGTATCTGTCCTTCATCTGAGCTTGTGAACTCTTAAGGTTCCGACCTGCTACCTCCAAGCTCTTTAGCATTCTCTCACGGCTTTCAACTACATACTTTAGAAGCTAGCATGGCTTTGTGACTCCCTCCCAGATCTCCTTGACTATGTGGAGGGGCCCCCTGACCCTGTGTCCAAAAACCAACTCGTTCGGGCTAAATCCCAAGCTATCCCCAGGTACTTCTCTCGCAGCAAATAAAACGTATGGGAGACCTAGATCCTAGTCCTTCCCATTTTCCATGCAATAACACCGCAACATACTCTTGAGAGTCGAGTGCCACCTTTCCAAAACTCCCTGACTCTCGGGATGGTAGGCAGATGACACCACAGACACTATCCCATGTTGCTGCATGGTCTGCTTAAACAGAGCAGAAGTAAAATTGGATCCCTGATCAGACTGGATCTCCTGAGGGTAGCCATAACGAGAGAAATAGACAAGTAGGTTTTTGACAACAGTCTTAGCCATCCCGTTGCGCATGGGGTAAGCATCTGGATACCGTGTTGCTACATCCATTACAGTTAGTACAAATTTATTGCCGGCACTAGTGGGGGGCAATGGCCCAACCATATCGATAACTACTTTGCTGAAGGGCGGCCCAATGACAGGGATGGGTTGTAACGGGGCTCTCGGGATGACCTGATTGGGTTTCCCAACAACTTGACAAGTGTGACACTGTGACACCCATGACACGACACTCGCCTTTAACCCAGGCCACCAGAAAAGCTTGCTCAGAGCTGCCTCCGTCTTACGTGCCCCCAGGTGCCCTGCCAAAGGCACATCATGGGCTAATCTCAATAAGCTCTCACGGCACACCCTCGGTACTACTAACTGGTCCACTAATCCTGACCCGCCATCCCACTTTTTCTTGGGATCCTGATGTCTCCGATACAAGATCCCCTCGGACAAGAAAAAATCACCAGGCTGCGCATCCCCATCGCTCTCCAGTTCGATAGCACCATTACCACACGCCCTGACTGCAGAATCTTCCAGCTGCAAGGAACATATATCAGCAGGTGCGAGATTATCCAAGTGCATCTTAAATAATTTATTTCCACCTCCAATGTCCCGCTGAGCCATCCTTTCCTCACGCTGCGCATAACGATGCTGTCGCAGAGTCTCTTCCTGCCCTGCACCTGCACTAGCGGTAACAGGCCCCGGGGCCTCTCCAGATTCTAACATAGGTGCCAATAATGATTCACCAAGAAATACTGCCGGCTCAAAACTCTCCAATTGACCAACACTTCCCGTTTTCTTGTGACCTTTCCTCCGCGGTTTGATAGACTGAGGTGGTGGCTGCAAGGCTCCGGATGTCTGAGAACGCGTCACAACACACACCATGGTTTGTACGCTACACTTCTCAACCCACTCCTGTTCCTCCCTACTAACGTCGGCCGCCTTCTCGGCAACGACCAAGGGTGAAACCTTAGAAGCAGGCACCGCAAAGTCGTTGCCGGGGAGGAGGTCGACGCCCCCAACAGGCAAGTTCTCTAGAATCCAGCTCCTTCGCCACACCACCCACCTCCAGCTCCATCCGCACCAGCGGGTAGGACTTCGTAGCATTGATCCCCTGAACTACCACCACCCGAGCAGCGTTAATCGGTCTACCAGTAAAGTTCCTTAACAAGGTCTGAGAAGCCCCAGTATCACGCAATAGCTTAACTCCTCCCCTTTAGCCAGCCCACCTCACAAAACCATGCCCTCTATGACCCCCAAAGACGTCGCGGACAGGGTTCGAGCCTTCCGGACTCTTGAACACAGGCTGTGTCCCAACCTCTGACGAACTACCCTTGGCAAACTCAGAAGATATAGGCGACATCCCTATGCTGCGGGCCAATGACACAACCTTGTTTGGTGGCTTGTTCGGACAAGCATTTGCAAAGTGACCCTCCTTGTGACATGCAAAGCCCTCTTTACTCTTTGGTTTCCCTTGGGGGTGGGGGGTACCATTAGACTTCTTATACGGGACGGTATTTGGTTTATGTTCAGTTTTATTGTCAGTGCTAGATAGTTTTGTGTATTTATGTGTATCAAAATTCTTGGGAGGGGGAGGGGTACGATCCTTTCCACCCGACTCACTCCTAGCTGCTGCTCCGCACCCTCGAATTAACCCTTTCACGCATTTATGACGCAGAGGTTGCCAGATTAGCAATAAGAAATAGAGTTCTCTCACTCCTATAATTACCTCTCCAAAATTAGTGTTCTGCCCACAGCTAACTCAAAGACAACTGCAGAGGTTGAAGTAACTAAACTATAGGTTTCTAAATACCCCTGATGGTAACAAAGGCTTTAAAGTATCCCCAATAGGCTCAAAATCGCGTCATATGTCGGAGAGGGTTAATGACAGTCGGAGGTCAGCCATTTCTGCTGCCTCCTGGAGAGTTCTAGGATTTTTTTCCTTTATATTTAATGTCAAGTCCCCGCCTGTGCACTTAAAGAACTGCTCCGAGAGAACCAGCTCACTCAACTTCTCAAAAGTAGCTGCCCTCTCAGAACGCAGCCAATGTCGTAGTGCATCAGACAAGTCCCGGGCGTGTTCTAGGAAGGTACTATCCTTGCCCTTAGTAACACCCCGAAACTTCAAGCGGTAAGTTTCTGGTTGTAACTTATAGGCCCGTAGCACAGCCTTCTTTAGCTCATCATAAACTACACAGGATTCTAAAGGTAGTGCATCATACGCTTTTAGCCCCTTTCCTAGGAGTCTTGATGAAACTAATGCTGCCCACTTTTCCTGAGGCCACTGGTGTTCCTGACACTTCTTCTCAAATCGCATAAAAAACTCAGCCACACCTAATTCATCGAACACAGGAACTAGTATAAGCAGGTGCGACAATGATTGGTCCCGATGTCTGTTACCTCCCCCAATATTTCGCCCTGTTACCTCCGCTCGAGATCTCTCCAGCTCCCTGTCAGTCCGATACCTAGTAGACTCTGCCTGCAGTTCAGCCTCTCGTATAGCTGTTCCCTCTGCAGCCTCAGCCTGAGCTCTAGCAGCCTCAGCCTGCACACTAGCCTGTCTCTCGGCAGCCTCAACCTGAGCTCTAGCCTGTCTTTCGGTAGCCTCAACCTGAGCTCTAGCCTGTCTTTCGGTAGCCTCAACCTGAGCTCTAGCAACCTCAACCTTGGCCATCTCAAGCCGAAACAACAAATCTGGAGTCAACCCTTGAGGAGGGGAAGGTGCATTTAATGGAGAGGGTCCCTGTGATTGAATTCCACGCTGCCATTGACCATCAACTTGGGGGTATGTACTAAATTCAGGCACCCTGACGTTTGATACGGGGGTAGAGTGGATTGGGGGCTGGGGACCAGGGCCCCCAGTCGCCTCTCCACCCAGGTCTCTCCCTTCTAAACCCAATATCAAAGTCCTCAGCTGATCTTTCCTCATGCCACTTAAACCCTGGTGACCCTGAAGACCTGCCACACACTTTAAGCCATACTTATTCAGCTTCAACACCCTGGCAGCGGTAAGGGGCACCTCTAAAAATCTTCTAGCACCCTCCTCGCTATCGACTAGCCACTCCACAGGTCTTTCTCCCTCCGAGCCCGTATCATGACCTGACCCATCACTGTGTTCTGATGTATTAGACATGTTTGTGTACTGCAGTAATTATCACGGTTATAGAATGTGCCATATCTCCTATGCAAGTATGTATATACTAATGTTATTTAAAGTCTTTAATGTGTTATATTGGTTGCTCCAAAAAAAAAATATGTCCACTGTATTCCTCTAATCATAAGGAATCTCAAAACAAATGACCACTATATTCCTCTGTTCAGTAAATCCTATGCAAGGTCGCCATTTGTTACGTCCTGGGATATATAAACACTGGGCTCTTTCTATTGGACTAGGTATGCGGCAACAAGCAACAACTGAAAACGCTAGATCCAACCCTTATCTATAAACCCAGGCAACAAACCACCCTAAACCGTCAAGAGTCCTGCCTGGACAACGAGGTATCCTATGACTCGGTTACAGGGTGCACGCATTATAGACTGCTGATAGTCAAGCAGGCTATATAAAAGATCACACAATTAAGTTGACTTAAAGTTTCAAGGAAAAGATAGATAATGGAATTAAATTGCAGAAACAATTTAATAACAAACTAGAAGAAAGTACATTTAACGTTACGTTAATTAATACAACTAATCACCCCTGCGTGAAAGAAGGTGAAAGCAAACAGTCCTCAAAACATCGTACAGGTAGACAAGATGCGGGTTTCTAAACTGCATGCGGCTACTGTAGGATCTGATGCTTAGCAAAGAAAGTACGTTACGGATTTAGAGAACTCTTAACTCATAAGCAGGAATAAATACTAGTGATAGGCCATACTGTGTATAATGGCATAGGTATAATTAAATAAAGGCAGCAACTCGCAACATAACGACATACAGGTGTGCTTCTCACTCTTAGTCAGGCAAGCCTGCTCGGACAGAGTCTCTAAGCCACACCCTGACTCACAATGCTCACAAAAACGGTAAACTGTGGCACAATAACAAGCATACAGAAATAATAAACCCCTAGCTGTTAATCTGCCAGGTGGCAGAGATCTAGCCGGAAGGATATAGACTTCGGATACCCGGGCTGAGCCACCTGTTCTAGCCTAGGGACGTTCCCAAGTCTGTGCGCCAAATTACTCTAATTGAAAGGGTGCTCTCTTGAGAGACTCAGATCCCAAGTATCTGACTCTCTCCTGGCGACCCTAAAACAAAAGCAAGACGTGCTAGCGCAGTGCTGAGTAGACTAGGCAAGGGCCCTCACACAACACAACACTAGACACACAGGGACACACACAAGAAAATGCCCCCAGACTCCCACGGGTATCCTAGTAAAGTCGTGCGGGTCCACAGGACTCGCACCAGCAGACTTTACTTAAAGGATCGCAAAAAGCCTCCCCTCCGGTCTAGCCCCTGCTAACCTGACACAAGAACACACTAGCAAGCATGAAACCACCAAATATGAGACAACAAAAAAGCTTCCTAGGTCTCATTAACAATTACATCTCTGCATAAGGCCCAAAATCCTATCTAGTTATCTGAGAGCTCGTCGTTAATACAATAATAGATATAAGGTCTATCAAGGGGATGGGATAATTAAATAGATTGGTGAAGTAGTGGAAAGAAGGTATACAAAGTAAGAGAGAAAGTTTCTAAGTTGGGTTGAGAGGGATAGATATCAAGGGGGTCCGAAGGGTACGACAGTGAGATGAGCTCTGAGTCTTGAATCTGTCTGGACCCTGCCCTAGGCATGCAGAATACATCCCAGGCTTGGCAACACTCAACACAGTTGCCGGGTCAAAGTCGTCTACCCCGTGCGTGAGTCGAAACTAAGCCTAACGTTGCCATCAAATGCATATGGCAACATCAGGCTCGTCCCAAGCTGGACTCTCCGCGCGAAGCAACGTCCCCCAGCCGGTCTCTCTCTCCCGCTCGTCTCCTCCCACTCTCACTAGACTTACATCTTATATATTATAATGAAACAATCAACTATCGAGAATAAAATATACTAAGATGCGTTGGTTAAGAATAAGGGCAGCTACAAGCAGTGAAACAACATAAGAATATCCCAGACATTAGTTACATTGTCGTAGGATATATACTAAGGAATAGCCGGCCGGCCGGCCGGCTGCCGCCAGACGGTTTCTAAACGGCTGGGCAGCCGACGCGCGCGCATGCCCGCACGTGGTTACTATGCAGAAGCGTCACAAGGGGTTGTCAGTGAGAGTCGGTACTCTGTTGGACTCTCCCCGGCACTTCTCTACCTCTCGTGATCTTTGGCAGAGACTTGCTCATACTGGTCAAAGATGATAAATGTTTCGGTGATGTAGCGATTAAGCCGGTGCCCCATGCTGGTTGCGAGGTCAGCCACAGTGTCTGACGATGGCCACACCACACACCACGTGGTAGATGAGCTGCGATGCATCAACGAGTACAACATGTGGTGGGTTGGGATTGGGGACAAGGATTCCAAGATGCTGGATGATCACAGACTTGTTACCCTTCCTGAGGCATCCATACTCATCGATGATGGATGCAGGGACCGGGCCGAGCTCGTAATCAAAGAGGGCAGAGAGCTCCATTCTTCTCTTGCTCCCCACCACCAGCAGCCGAGCAAACAACGCCTCAAGGTCACATATGATCTTCTCATTGACCTTCACTCTTTTTTGGGTGAATTTCATTGTCACCACCTTATTTGAGATGGGTGCATGAAATCTCTCTGGAAGTGATGAAGAGAACAGTGTGCTCATGTCCTGTCCGATCTTCAATGCATACTTGCACATTCACCTTTTCATCTGCCACCTGGTCATTTATGATATGGTGGAGGGTCGCAGTCTCTGTGGTGAATGGATGGGAGTTTTCCTGTAGCACTCTCAGGATTTTAGCCCGGTCCTCTGCGTCCAACTCCCGCTGTCCTTTACCCTCTTCTTTGTGTCTGTTGGGCTTCATTGTCTTATCCGGTGCTTCAGCATCATGGTAAATCTCATCCAATGACTTGGAGAGATAGGAGCAGGTGCCGAAAGATTGGATCCACACGGCGACCTGCTCAGTGTTGGTGGAGATGCCCTTCATGCCTCCTACTCCCTTCCCTTGCTTGATGCATGTCTGCTCCCCAAACATGTCTCCACTCACTTCAGCTGCACCATCAGAGTGGCGGCACACATGGCTTCCAGCATAAAGGTCATCCTTGGCAGTAGCAGGAAGGTACTGTATGTCGCGCAGATGCCATGTGATCCATCTGGCGTAGTGGTGATGACCGACAGCAAAGAAATAGGGCAGCATCTCTTCAAGGCAGTATTTATTTTCGTAAATTTTTCGTAAATGACGTCATTTCTGTCGCAGCAAAATTATAAATACACCGTTGGAAAGGGCGTCCAGAACTCTATAAGATCACCAAATTTCATAACTGTCAGACATAAATTATGTGTGCACCTATTGATACTGCAAATTTTGAATACTAAAAAAATAAAAATAAAAATTTATCTAAATACTCAATATCTCAAACTCTAGCAGCTAGCGAGATGGGGCTTAGTGCGTTGAACGTGCCAGGTTACGATCTGTTCAAATTAACACTAACATTGAAACTGTAGCTCAACATGAGAGTAGGGGCACTAACCGCGCAAAATAATGTTGGGTGAAAAAATCAACGGTTTTTACATCCCTTTTTTCACATGAAATTTTTATCGCAGGAAATGTTTATAAGAATACTCACGGAAAGCATATCTATCTAAGTGTATTATGTCCAAATTTCATACAGAACCTTCAAATAGTTTGCTCACACGAAGCATTCAAACG
The DNA here is from genome assembly GCA_032716605.1 of Paralithodes platypus. Lineage (NCBI taxonomy): Eukaryota > Metazoa > Arthropoda > Malacostraca > Decapoda > Lithodidae > Paralithodes > Paralithodes platypus. Next base: position 28,554,333 of record CM064566.1, read on the forward strand.
GAGAAATAGAGCGAAACAGAAATTTCAAGTGTCCCAGGCCTATGTTTATGGGGTTAATGCTAATTTTGCTAATTGCCCAACATATGCAAGTTAGCATCCGGCAGTTTCAAAGTGCTGGGGACCCATACTGTACATTTCTAACTTAAAACTTTGGGGTACTCAACATTTCCGGGTTCACAATAGGGCTCTATAGGCTGGCAAGTAGACTATCACCTGGGGTGGTTCGCAGGTTTGGTAAGGGAGGTACTCCTATGGGATCATAATGTAGTCCCTGTACCAGTCTACATTTTAAGCATTTGCGTAGGACTTTCTTGACCACCTGCCTGATTCTAGGCACCCACCATCTTTGTCGGACATTGGTGACTATATGTCCAACCCCATAATGGCAACAGAGTCGGTGACACCTATCGATAATAAGATGGGTGAAGGGATGATTGGGGGGCAGCAGTATTGGATACTTACTTGCCTCAGAGAGTGCTGCCAATCGTAATCTGCCTCCGCAATGTATCAAATCCCCCTTCAAGTGTAAGCCCAATTGGTTCATTAGGTTATTCCTGACTTTGTTCCCTTAACCAATAATTTATATTCCTGCATATATATTTCTTGTTGACAGAGCTTATGTAGTATTTTATCTGCAATTCTGATCTCCTTTACATTGAGGTAAGCACTACCTGTGGGTGGTGTGCCTTTGATTTTTGATTTTACATTTTGTACAAAGTGTATCACCCATGCTGTAACACGTTGTAGCTTCTCATAGCTGCTGAATTTATCCCAGTCCCATAACCGTGTGTCATCTGTAGGTACCGAGTCAATTACCGGTGCCACAATAGCAGTGTGTTGCTCGTTCAAATCATATTCTCTGGCCATTCGTTGGGGATTATTAAGCCAGCATGGGCCATTCCACCACAACGCAGAAGATTTGCGAAATTTAGCAGATACACCACGAGTAATGCAGTCACTTGGATTCTCTTTGGTAGACACATACCGGAACTGTGCGGTCGGGAGCAGGGTATGAATCTCGTCGACACGGTTGGTGACGTACACTGGTAGCTTCTTTCAGCTATGTAACCAGTAGAGCGTAATTTGGCTGTCACTCCATATAACTGTCTCCGAGATGTTTAGCAAATTTTTAAAACGTTTCCTCGATAAAGTGAACGAGTCTAGCAGCCAACAGAACTGCAGTTAGCTCTAATTTTGGGATGGAAAGGGATTTGATCGGGGCGACCTTCGCCTTCGCCATGACTAGCCGGCTGTCACTGGTGTCAACAAAGTATATGACGGTGCCGTACGCGACCTTGCTAGCGTCTGAGAAGGCATGAATGGAAACAGGTTGATCTATGACAACTCTCCGAGGAAAATTAAAACCCTTACAGAGACGAAGACCTGAAATAATGTCTTCCCACTCCTGGACCAGGTCGCCAGTCAAAACCTCATCCCAGCCTAATTTTATCCTCCATAATTGCTGAAGGAATAATCTTGATTTGATTGACACCGGTAGAACTATCCCCAAGGGGTCAAAAAGTTTAGACGTCATACTCAAGCAAATCCGCTTTATAATCTGCGAATATTGTGTGTACTGCACGCCGAATGAGAGGGTATCTGTGTCCGTCTCTCAAAGAAACCCTAACACCCTCACATGTTCCTGCTGCACAGCCGCCACTCCATCACGTTGCAGTACAGTCCGCAAAACAGAACTATTTGTCGCCCATTCACGCAGATGTAGATGGGCATCATTCATAATTTCCCGGACTACACCATAGGTATTAATCAGGAAATCTTCATCATTACCTCTACCCAGTTAATCGTCGATGTATAGCCCTGACCGAATCTGCTAAATAACCTGCGGATCTGCACTGACATTTGACAAGTGATTTAAAATGGTGGCGTTTAAAAGAAATTGGGGACATGTAGCGCCAAATAATACCGCCCGGAATCTGTAACAAATGAGGGGGGAATCTAGCTGCCGTGGAAATATTGGCCACATAAACCGAGTATAGTCTTGGTCGTCCTCATGGAGTTTTAACATCAGAAACGCCTTCTCGATATCAGACACCCAAGCATATTTATTGAGTCTAAACCGGAGTAAAACCTGCGCTAAGTCTGGTACCAGTGAAGGTCCAGTATGCAAGTAGTCATTAAGACTAGGCTGACGATCACTTACCTTGACTGAACAATCGAAGATGAAACGCACTGGCGTCGTTTTGCTCTCCTTGACAACTCCATAATGAGCCAAGTAATTGTTCAAAGGCAGTCTCACTTTGTATTGTTGGCTGTCAGGATCGTAGGTATCGGTATCCTCATATGACGATAATGCTTGACGCTCAACTTGTGAGTATTCCTTAGGGGTTATCCCGATATGATCTATATCCCACAAAACATTTAAGTCATTTTTGCATGGTGGAATATTACCAGTGGACATGTATTCGTCCATTGGCATTACTGCTACTTTCAACACAGTAATTACTTCAGTGCTGGAGCTGGTAATTTGTGCCACATATAAACCACTTATGGCATACCCGTACTTGGTAGGAAGCAGAATTAGGCAACCTGACCTTTTATACCCAGGTCGCACTATATCGTAGTAGTGATCCGCACCGATGAGCAGCTCCAACTGACCTGTGTCCGTTGCATGAGGATCGGCTAATTATATGCCTTTACTTTGTAACTAACCAGTTTAGACTTTAGGCTAAGTTCACCCTTATGTTCTGGTAATTCATCAACCACTATTGCGTCTAGATGATGAAATTTACCTCTGTGTTTGTAATGCAGTGCCACGACATTATATTCCCTAGAGGCTTGTTTTCCGGTAAATCCGTGAAGACATTACTCCTCAGTTCCTTTAGAATTATAGGAAAGCGAGGATAGAACAGAAGACTTTACAAAAGTCGAGTAGCGATCGAGTAGCGATCTCATTTGACACAATTATTATCCATACCTTTTACCGGCAGCTGTACGGTAGGCAAGATTACTGTATTTCTACCTGTGGCAATGGACATTGTAGTTGAAGTAGCAGCAGTATGCTCTCTCTTGTTGTTATCCTCCACTGGTCTACTTTCCTTCCCTTGTTTTTGTGTGCATAGGGAATGAAAGTGTTTGCCCTTACAAAACTTGCAGCTTCTAATGTTAGGGTTAGTACAACCCAAATGGCCATGCTCTTTTGACAAGCACCCAGTGCAGAGACGTAGTTGACGGGCTCTTTTAACTTTAAGAGGCCCTGTTTTATACTTCAAACACTTGTACCACAAATGATTGGTGCCACTACACAAGACACAGTTAAATTTCCTGTTTTCACTTTGGGCGGTAAATGTTGCAGTAGCCATTGGTGTACCTCCAACTTTGTCTTGACCTGCCAAATTGTACACTTAAGCCTGGAAGCAATGGGTGAATTTCTTATAGGCCAGGCTCAAGTCTCCCATTTCCCGTTTTATAGTCTCCTTTAGTGGTGATGGTAATTTGTTGACAAGAGTCACCACACAAAATTCCTCCAAACAAATTTCATGGGTAATGATTGACCTCATCACACTCTCTGTATTTGCATAGAAGTTCTTTAGATCAGCGGTTTGGTATTTTGGTGAAGCTAGTTGATTAAATTGCGTAACATAAGCTGCCTTGATGCGATCTGGATGCCCATATGTTTCTTGCAGGAGCTCGACTGCTGGGGCATAACTTGCGCTCTCGACAATAAATCCTTCGACTAACTTATGCGCATCACCCAGAAGCTGACCCTTAAGATAAGTGAATCGCTGTATATCTGTGAGATCAGGATTGTCATGTATGGTACACTTAAACATTTCCCAAAATCCTGACCACAACGTTGCATCACCCTCAAATTTTGGAAGAGTATGATGTGGTAATTTGACAGTTGACTTCTTCGGCTTGGGTCGAGACGACTCCTTCGTGACCTCCAGAACTAAGATTCCCCTTAGTGTGGCGACAATAACTTGTATGCCCTCCAAATACAGGTTATCCTCTCTCAACTCCTTGAAATATTCGGCGTCTGTCTCATAAACGTCGGCCAGGTCCTCCTGTGTGACCTCATACTTGTCAATTTGTTTTTCAATACTGAACAACCTGGCCTCCACTTGTACCCTAGACGCCGAGTCAAGGAATTCATCGATCACCGAGGTCAAGACCGTCAATGAGCCCTTAAGCCCAGCCCGATGCCGTTGTAAACTTGCAGCCATGATGTTATGAGAAAGAAATTTAGTTATATCAATTTAAACTTTAAATGCTGGTCCGAATAAGTTGCAGACAATAATATCCGTTAAATTAAATTAAATCGCGAGCTGAAAAAAAAAACACCCTCACGAAATGTGGAATAAGAATTTGCCCAAAAATGTAGACTAGCAGTCTGGAGCCTTTCAATTTAACTCATTCCAAAACAATTTAAGAAGAGCCGGGAGGGAAATTACAGTACAATAGGCCAAAGTCTTTAGATGTCAAAAAGGTACCAATAATATTTTATAATCAATTTAAGATTCTAATTTAAGAGAAAGAGCCAGGAGGGTATATTAAGTAGGTTAAAGCTCAATGGGTACCGAAATTTTAATTGATATTGTGGTATTATACACAAGGAAAACAAAATAGTCACAAAGAAAATTTGAGTTATCATAATAACCTTGCCTTCAGGGCATACGACGAGAGTAGAATTTAGAAAAGATATGCGATCGAATACCCTTAAATTTTAAAGAAGTTATTTTACAGTATAATTTGATCTAGATTAAATAACCTTAAATTTTGAAAAGTTATTTTACAGTACAGTAGGCTATGTATAATTTGTTCTAACGCATTGTGCAATATTTTCTAGGGCTAAAGGAGTTTTAATATAATTTGATGAGCCCGAAAAAGCACTGATTAAAGCCGGTTAGATTACACAAATTTACAGAAATTAATTTATTGAATAAATTTAAAGTAATTATTTGTTTTTGAATACAGTAGGCCTACTGGATCTGATTTATAGCTTTTCATTATGGGTAAAAATCCCGTCGTAGCCTTATGACCTATCCACTAGTGTTTCCACATCCTGTCCAAAAATTCCTACTGGTGGCCAGGCACCTGAGGCGGCCAAAGCAAAGAGCGGACGAAATATAGTCCGTCAGCTCCATGGGGCCAAAAGACCTGGGCCATGAGGACGTAATAGAAAACACGACAAAACACAGGGATAGGCTAGCCCCACTCCAAGCCAAGCAAGGCAACTACCGACCGCCGAATAAAATGAACAAAAGGCAGGCAAACTACCGAACGGTCTAAGGACCAATTACGTCATCCGGTTCGAAGGACCATTTATATGGTTAATTTTGATTGAGTGGGCTGTATAATTATTAATTTAGTTAACATGAATAAATTATTACCTTATATGATGAACTCAGATGGTGATAGCAAAGATGGCGGAAGATAATCTTGGTGAACTCGAGTGGGTTAGTGGGATAAAGAAGGCTAAAGGAAAGAGGCTAGAATAGGCTAAGATAGACTAGATATTTACGCTAAGTTTTCATGATAGCTAGCTAAGTAAGATGATGATGCAGTGACTATGAAAATGAGATGGAAGTGAAGCTAAAACACCTAAATATGAGACAAATGAAGATATGGCTTAGCGCGTAGCTGGGACGGAGGTAGGATGGAGAGTGAGTCTGAGTGCGTCGTCTTTGTGTCCCTCGTGACTATTCCAGCATGCGCATAGCGTGTGGAAAATGAATCCCATCCTTATACAATGAGATACATAGGAAAAATATTAATAAGTAATACACAAATATATGGGAGTTATAATCCTACAATACTTTCCCATATTCAACTACAGAATAACATATTCTTCCCAAAATTATGGAACGTTCAACATAAGGTTACGGAAGCGTTCAACTTAAAACTACGGAAAGATACGTAACGCTACATCAACCCAGATTACGTAGCATCGAGACTGTTCATACTAGATAGAGTATACTGAGTACGGACAACAACATTGTCTGTAGCGCCAGAGTGAGAAACAGTAATTTCACCCACAATAATTATGCCAGTTTGTAGTAGTCAAGGTTATTATCATTATCGTGCTCTGCTATAGTGTCCTGTTTCAACCGCACTTTTGTACTGCTATCCTCTCTACCATCAGGAAGAGAGACATTGAAGCAGCAAGGTCTTACAGGTGCCCAGCCCAAACAGGTGTATTAAGTAATCACCCTGCAATACAAGGATAGGGCTAGGACTTCATCCTTAACCCTTAATTAGCGGCGAGCAACATAAGTCGAGTTAAATAAAGCTGGACTATGTGGCGGCGCTCGACATAGGTCGAGTGGCAATTTCAGCACGTAATGTGGCTGAGAGAGAGAGACAAGTGGTGGCAGGAGACTAGCGAGCGTATGACTGCTCCAGACCACCGCGGCGAACCTACTGACACAAATCTCAGCTCCCTCCTCCCTCTCTCACTCGCTACATACTCAATTATGTACCGAAACTACCGAATTACCTGCTTTTTGCACTCGCGTTGCACGGTTATTGCAAGAAAACTATCCATCATACAAGGATCGTTATGGTGTCATTCGAAAGCTCTGTTTATGCCCTTTCAGGGATAGGTACTTGTTTTACGTTCTGGGTCTTATTTAGGCATGAAAATGATCACGTAAACAGCCCTATTTTGGCTAAAAACACCCCGCTGTGCGGTACATATAAATAAACCACATAGGCCGCTCGTAAGGTGTTAACCTCTGAAGTGCGCAGGGGTATGAGACACCACACTCCTGTGCTGACGTATTTGAGCTGTTCCCATCACTAAAAATATTTATTTTACCATAAATTGCATTAATACTTATCCATATGCGCCTATTATAGGTTGATTATAAAGGTATTAACCTGTTACAACAATAAAACAAGTGGAAACAGCGTTTGGATGGTCAAAATCGGCGATACAGGCCGGGAGTTACACAATGTATGGCTGAGGCAACCTCCCAGCCCACCACTTTCCTCCACCTCTGGAGAGAGACTGTCGATCGATACTCTCTCTCTCTCTCTTGCACTCGCTTGCTAACAGTGATGACAACGCCCTGCTACCAACTCGCTGTTAGCAAGCGAGCAAGTTAGCACGAAAATAGACCACAGGAAAAGGGAATAACAGAGAAAATAGGTGATAACTGAAGGAGGGGAGGAAACTGGGGAAGGAGGGGAGGTGGAGGAGTGATATTTGGCATGGCCCAGGGGCAAAAAAAAAAAAAAAAAAAAAAAATCGGTGTTTTAAATTTTTTTGTTTTCCCCCTGACTCTTAAGAGTCTTCCCGCAGTCCGCCGGGGAACTCTTAAGAGTCTTCCTGCAGTTCCCGGGTTAAAGGCAGTAGCAGTACTAGAATTCAAGTTTTCAAAGTGCTTCAACGGTGTAGCTGACATTTTGCAGGATTCAGGATATAGGCTAGTCTATTTATTTGTATGCAGTAACAATAAACTAGACATGTTTATTGGTGCTTATTATTACTATGACGGAGTCCCGAAGGATCCGTCCTGTCGCCCGCACTCTTCAATCTGTACATGCATGATATAAATACACCCAATACACCCCAAATAAACATAGCCTCCTACGCAGACGACATAGCACTCAAATGCACATATGAAAACCTAGACACAGCAACATGTCTCCTTCAACCCTATTTCAACACATTACATGACTGGTGCACTACAAACAAACTCAATTTAGCCCCAGCCAAATCCACCGCAACCCTCCTCACAAGCTGGACAGCAGAACACAAATACACCCCGCAACTCACCATAAACAACACACCCCTAACACACACACACTCACCCAAAATCCTAGGAGTAACATATGATACTCTAATGACATTCAAACAGCATACCCCAAACATGAAAAAGAAACTGACACCCAGACTTAATGCCCTCAGGTCACTTGCCCACACAAAATTTGGACACAACAAAGAAACTACCACCACAGTTTACAAACAATACATAAGATCAGTGATGGAATATGCAAGCCCTGTCTGGGCTTCTAACCTAGCTGAAACACATATTAAGACTTTACAGACTATTCAAAATAAAACCCTAAAAATCATCACAGGCTGCACAGCTACTACACCTACAGATCACCTACAGATCACCTACATCAAGAAACCAAAGTCCTCAAAGTCAAAGACCATCTGGACATAAGAGGCACTCAATTCCTGGCAGCAGTCTCCACGAACCAACACCACCCACTACACTACATGGCAACACACCCACTGACACCAAGAAATATCAAAACCACACCCAGCATACGGTATCACACACAAATACTCTCTTCTCTCCCTCCCTGCCCAGCCCAAACTAGCTTCCAGAATCACATCCATACTCATATCTCTCGCTGTTCCATCCAATCACTCATAGACAACACGCAGCTACAGGCATGACCTCCCGAAATCCATCATTCTGAATCCTCCCTTCCTCGCGAGGACAGAGTCCACCTGGCCAGGCTGAGATGGGGGCACCATCCAGCTCTTCTGAGCTATCAGAAGAGACTGAATGACTCCGTCGTCGACATCTGCCCAGGATGTAACACAGCAACCCATACCATTAAACACATCATAGAAGACTGCATTTCACACAATCACTTACGCCAACAACACAATCTACACTCCTTGAGAGCTCTGTGGGAAAGCCCGACTGTGGCCATGGCCTTCCTTAGGGACTCAGGGCTGTTCGGCCAGGCAGCTTAGGGAACGACAACAACAACAACAACTATGACCTTGTGATACTAGGATAAGCAAGGGAAGGTAATGTAGTGCTATTGCCTACCTAGTTTGAATATGCCATCAGTGGGTCATACAAAGATCAAGCAACCATTGCCAATGTTGAAGTTGTGACAGAGTTAAAGATTGTGGTCAATTATATTAGTGAATATCTACAGACAGGGAATTGAACCATTCAGTAATGACTTTAATATACTCTGGGATGTGGACAATTAAGGTGTCAAGTCAGGAGAGATCGATGCAGAGGCTATGGTTACACTGAAAATGTATGATGAATCAGTATCCTACGTACCTGAGGATAACCAGTATTATGTCCAATTGCCATGGCACAGAAACAGAGGCGATTTGACAAATAATTAAGGTCTGTCGATAGGTACATCACGGGGCCTTCAGAAAAGGCATACCGCAAATCCGGAGTATTTACAACAGTATGTAAATGTAATTAAGATTATAAAATCATAACCAAATCGCCAACTTATTACCATGCACACTATGGGGTCGAACGCAACAGCAAGACTAGTCCTATTAGAGTTTTATTTGATTGATCAGCCAAAACATCACCTTCGGCCTTAAGTCTCAATGTTTATTTGTATACAGAACCTGTGACGCTCACCGCTTCCCCCAGAACCGCATGGCTTACTCGCTAGGACTCGCCAGGGCAGAGAATGTAGCTACAGTCTACCTATCATTGTGTACTTTCCTTCTCGAGAAAGCTTGTGTTGCAGACAGTTCAGAACTGTTCTTTATTTTCGTCTGTCACAATCCTTTCTATTTTATTTAGTCAATTGAAAGTATTGTGTTAAGTAGTTGAATGATGGGAAGGCGAGCGGGAGAGAGAGAGAGAGAGAGACCAGGTGGTGTGACTTGGTGGTGAGTGTGGCGCGTGGCTGGCTCCCTTACATAGGCCTCGCGGGATTCGTTGCCTCCTGCCTAACACTGCCTACTAGGCGGCTGCTTACTGGGCGACTGTCGCGCGCCCTCGTGCCATTCCTGCGAACTGGGACTCCAGCGAGGCGGTCCCTGGGAATATCCTTGTCAGATCCTTCCCAGACAGCATACTCTAAGCATCTCCCATGAACTGTTCCACACTCTTGTCTTAGAATCTTTCTCTCCCACTGCCTCTATCATTTCCACTACTTCCTCACCTTTTATTAATATCAATCCCCCTCTGGTTCTCTGCATCCACACCTTGAATTGGTGGCCAGACTGTATTATATGCTGGATCTCACATTTCTTATGTACTAGGCTAAGGTTGAAGATAGTCATTGTCTTTTTGGGAGATTGTATTGCTCGGACTGTCTCCATCAATCACTAATGTTTCTACAGGGTTAAATAATGCTAGACTAGGGATCAGGTACCTTGCTGTTGGTGTTTTCACTGTGTGTAGGCTACTTTTGAGCTGCACGACACTACGGATTCTGTGGGTTACCTGGGTGGATCTTTTGTCTGTGTACCTTGGAGTTTAGACTGTGTAGTGCGTGAGGGCTGCTTGCCTAATCCACCCAACACTGTTCTAACTCTATTTGCTTTTACTTTTGAGGGTCGCCAGGAGGATACTCGATACTTGTGATCGAGAATCCTCATGAGAGCACCCCTTCATATTAACGTAATCAGGCCGCACAGACCCAAGGTCCACACTAGGCTAGGAGCTGCCTTGCTCCACCAGAATTCTCTACCTTTGCGCATCCCAGCTAGACTTTATTAACCCGGGTAGACATTAGCTGGATTAGATCATATACTCTTTTATGCATACCCATTATTTCTACACAAGCATTTTGAGGTCTAGGTTGGTGTAGAGAGACACAACCAGCATAGACCGGTTTTGTTAATAGGAGTACTACTTTTTCGTGGCGAGCATTATTACTGTTGCACCCCTTATAATATTCTTGTGTCCAATAACATTATAGGTCCAGCCTTTTTGTGTATTTAGCCTACACGTGCATTGTCCTGCCTCCTGCTATTTTGTGATTCCATTTCCGATACGTTCTTCTTAGTAGCATCCGACATTATTCAAAAGATTCCTTGTTCGGTGCTTGAGGACTTTACAACACTTTCTTTCATAAAGGAGTGAAAGATATTATTGATAAAAGTAACGTTAAGTAAACCTTCTTCTTGTTTGCATTAGATCACTCTTGTGATTTAATTAAGTTAACTATCTTTTCCTTGTGTACCATAACTAAGCAACCATATGTTATAGGTAATAGGCTGTTTCAGAGAACATCAGCCTATAGTAGAAGCACATAGATACTGAGAGTTAAGATACCCCGCTATCGCAGATATAACTCTGGAGGGTATATGTGTTCTTTGTTCGACGGGATTATATATCAGGGGTTGGATCTAGCGTTTCCGTTGTTGCATTTATGCCAGTCTAGTCCAATGTATAAGAGCCACTGATTTATACGAGACCCGATCGTAACAAACCCTCTTTATTACCAGAACTGGCGAAGGTGATGTTACGATTTTGCTATAAGCCGTACGGATTATTATGTGATATTGAGAAGGCTTTTCTCATGTTGCAGTTAGACAGGGGCAATAGAGACAGTACGCTATTCCTGTGGCCTTGGGACTCCTTTGACTTAAGCTCACCTTGTGAGGTATTTTTATTTAGTATCATCTCACAAGTTAACATCAGGTCGCGGTTATTCCTTGAAGTTCTATGGAATCTATCGCGTGCCATAATCGGTTAGGATGAGACTATCCTTTCTATTTACAATCAACCTGGCAGGTGCTGGTAGCAGACTTAGACGACTGTCAGAGCATCAGTTTTCCATGACAAATCATCTCAAATAAACGAGTGGATTTGCACACGTTTAGTGACGCCAGTAACTCAGCCTATGATGCTGTAGTGATCGGGAAAGATATTTTTTAAGCAGGACATTTTGCTAAGGATGCATTGTTGAATATCATTGAGTATGTTATTTTCCTCTAAGAGATTTACGAGTATTTTTCTTAAGAGTGTTTATAGCATTTTACAGATAACTGAGGTTAAGCTAATTGGACGGTAGCTACTTGGTAAAGATTTCCTGCCTTTTTTATAATATCATTGTTATGTAAGCAAGCTTCCATATATCAGGCACGGTCCCAGTTTGTAAGGATTTATTGAAAAACAATGTCAGCTGTTTGGATAACTCACCCTTAGTTTCCTTTAGAAATCTAATGAGATTGTGTTGAGTCTAGCCGATTTATTTAACCTGTGTTTTTCCTAATATTTCAATACTTCTCTCTCTGTAATGCTGATATTGTTTGGAGCATCATACTTATCTATCTGAGTTGGTGATGCTGTAGAGATATCATTAAGGTCAAAGAAGTTATTGGGAGCATCATTCATCTGTACTTTGTGTTTGGTGTAATCTCCGTTCTCATCTACTAACGGTCCAATAGTTGAAGTAACTACTTTCTTCTCTCTGATGTAACTACAGAATTTGTTCCGGTTTGTATTGCTTTGTTTCACAACTTGTAACTCGAGTCTCTTTTCAATTTGTTTATTTAACCTTTTGGATTTACGTCATAGATGTATTATTTCAATCTTTCTTCGTATATTTGTGATGTTTTTAATCTGTAATGGGCATTCTTCTAGAAAGCAAACATTATGCAATCACTATATTCCACCATTTAGGCTTATCGTTATGGAATGAACGCCAGTTCTTCGACTGTTTTTAAGTAATGGTTAGTGAACATCTTCCATGATATATTTATGTCGTTAATGTAAAGGCTCCAGTCAATTTTTATATATATTGCTCAAAGAGAGAGAGAGAGAGAGAGAGAGAGAGCATCAGTGAGAAAGAGGGTAATGGAGTGTGGGATAGGACAAAGACAAGGGAGAAATGGTGATGGTGGTGGTGGTGGTGGTGACAAATAGATAGAAGGCCGTATAGAAGATAGATAGTTCCCGGTGGTCTGTTCCGGGGGGCGGCGAGGACGATGGTGCAGAAGATTGGGGGACCTGAAATGAAATAAATCTTATTTAAGATTGATTGTGTATGTTAGGTTCAAAATTAAGGTACTGCCCATATTACTGTAAATATACAGTATATATATATATATATATATATATATATATATATATATATATATATATAGGGGAGGTGTGGCAGAGTGGTCTTGCCACTGGACTGGTAATCCAATGGACCCTGGTTCGAATCCCAATATGTCAATGGGAAGATATTATTGGGATGGAATTTGTGCTGTACCTAGTTTTAGTGCATTACCACAGCACACCGAAATGCCAAAACAAAATACCCTCATTTTTCCCTGATTAAATAGCACTGTATGAATATTTCCATATTCTAAATATGCTACAGGGGGGCAATGCCTAGTGAGTTACTTGTTCAATAGGTGGCGTTCTGTGAGTGAGGGTCCGAGCCTGGGGAGTGAGACTTTGAGGCACAGAGGCGAAGCAGCTTCAGAGATGGAGTTGGGTTCGAGCCGTGAAATAGGTGCTTCGCATGTCTCACTCCCTAGGCTGGAACAAGACCTCACGGGCCTCACCGTGTTCAGCGGTAGAGTGTAAAGGCTATCAGCCTATGCCCGAGAGGAAGTAGTTGGAATATAGAAAGAAAAAAAATATATATATATATACATATATAATATATATAACTATTCTTGCTTCCAAATTTCTTAAGCATTTCTCTTCCCATAATCTATTCACAGATCGCAAGTATGGCTTCCTCAAGGGTCGCTCTACTGCCGATCTTCTTTCATATCTTACTAACTCTTGGTCATCCTCCTTTCGGGACTTCGGTGAGACCTTTTCTATTGCACTACTGTAGACATATCGAAGGCCTTCGATAGAGTCTGGCACAAATCTTTAATTTCTAAGCTACCCTCCTTCGGTTTCTATATCTCCATCTGTGCCTTTGTCTCTAAATTCCTTTCTGGCCGTTCCATAGCTGCGGTTGTGAACGGCCATCACTCATTTCCTCATCCTATCAACTCCGGTATTCCTCAGGGATTTGTCCTATCTCCTATTCTCTTTCTAATTATCATAAATTATCTTCTTAACTGTACCTCTAGTCCCATCCATTCATACGCTGACAACTCAACCTTACACTACTCAATTAGTTTTCCTGAATGCCCCAGCCAGCAATCCCTCAAAGACAAACGTAATGAAGCCATAAAACACTTATCTTCTGATCTAACTTTTATTTCCAATTGGGGCAGAGAAAAACTTGTTGCGTTTAATGCTTCCAAAACCCAATTTCTCCATATATCTACCCGTCCAGAACTCCCAGCAGACTATCCCTTATTCTTCAATAATACAAAAATCAATCCTTCATCTTCTCTCAATATTCTTGGTGTCTCTTTTTCTTCTGCTGTCACTTGGAAGAACCATATTACCAGTCTTGCTAAGGCAGCCTCCCAGAAGCAGGGTGTGCTCAACTGCCTCAAGGGGTTCTTTACCCCTGCACAGCTTCTTGCACTGTAAAGGGGCACAGTGCGTCCTTGTATTGAGTATTGTTCTTATGTGTGAGGAGGATCCTCTCACACTGCACTCCTAGACAAAGTAGAAAGGAAGCCATTTCGTATCGTTGACTCCCGTCCACTCACCAACTCTCTGCAATCTCTCCCTCTCCGCCGCAATGTTGCATCTTTCTCGCAATTCTATCGCTACTATAATAATCAGTGTTCCTCAGAGCTCTCCCAGTGTATACCACCTCCTTAACGTAGGGCACGTGGTACCCGTCATGCAACACAATCCCACCCCTACTCTGCGCAACTCTCTAACCCAAGAGTGAAATGTTACCCTCAGATATTCTTCTATTCAACAGCTGAGCTCTGGAACTCTCTCCCAGAATCAGTCCTTCCCTCTTTCTATGACTTAATTTGCTTCAAACTCCGTGTGTCCAGGAATTTTAGCTCGAACGTCCCTTGATTTTGGCCCTGTCACTCTTTCGACTCTGGGGGAGGCACTCTCTACAGGCAGGTCTGCCTTTTACCTTCCTCACTCAAATAGAAAAAAATAAATAAAAAAAAAAAAATATATATATAGTATAACTATATATATATATATATATATATATATATATATATATATATATATATATATATATGTGTGTGTGTGTGAGCTGTTTATCTCTCCCCTAATTCTACCGACAATCCTAAATTTTTTGATTCATTTCATATCTCCCTTCGCAGAAATCTTCATCTTGGGTCATTTCAATGTTCACCACCACCAATGGTTCTCCTCTCATTTCACTGACCAAGCTGATGAACATGCTTACACCTTTTCTATATAAATTACCTGGACCCATTAGTACAGCACCCTACCCGTATCCTGGACCGCCATGGAATCGGCCAATCATCCTTTACTTATTACTATCTTCTTATACTCTTGCATACTCTAAACCTTTTCTCTCTGTTAGGCTCCTCCGATCGTAATATCGTCTCCCAGATCCTCCCAGTCGGCAGCGCTTGTGGCATTTTGTTGCCGTGGATAGGGGACTCTTCGACAGTACTTCTTCGATTATCTCACAAATAAGTTTTGCTTCCGTGGTCGAGGACCCTCAGAGAGTGCCGAGCGCATTACTAAGGTGATCCTGTCAGACATGCAGGCATACATTTAATTTACCTTTTCTCAGATTCACATAACCTTAATTTGCTCCTGCTTGTTCTACAGTGGTCCACAATATGGACAGAACATACAAATGGTTCCGGTGCCTTCAAATTTCAGAATCTAATATTCCATATATTTATGCCTGGAATCATGCCAAATCTGTTCTTCGTCTTGCCAAAATCTCTTTCATCAATTATTAAATTATTTGAACTCTTAAATTCTAGCTCTTCCCAAGCTGTCTCGCAATTAGCCTCTTCAACAACTTTACCTCCTCGTCTTTCCCTCCTCTATTCTGCTGAGACAACACCAACGTCACTTCTTCCTTTGAAAAAGCTAAACTCTTCTGCTTAAAATTTTGCTAAAAATTCAACCTTGGATTATTCCGGGGCTCTTCTTTCCTCTCCACCACCCTCTCACTTACTTACTTATGCCTAATATCCTAATCTCTTCTAATGATATACTGTTGGCCCTCACTAATGATAAGAGGGTGTACAAACCAGATTATGTTCCTCCTGTTGTACTTAATAATTGTACTTCAGTGCTGACTTCTTGTCTAGGTAAACTCTTCCGCTTACGTCTCTCATCTAATACCTTCCCTTCTTTCTGGAAGCTTGCTCTCATTCAACCTGTCTCATAGAAGGGTGACCACTCTCAATCCTCCAACTATCGTCCAATTGCCTTTACATGTTGTATTTCTAACGTTTTCAAACATATTTTAATTCAAAATATTCTAAGCATCATCTGAAGCTTCATAACCTTCATTCAGATCGCTCTACTGGTGATCACAATCATTTCCTACCTCCCTAACTCGTGGTGTTCCTCCATTCGGGACTTTGGTGAGGCCTTTTCTATTGCGCTAGACATATCAAAAGCTTTGATAGAGTCTGGCACAAATAACTTAATTCCAAACTACCATCGTTTGGTTTTTATCCCTCTGTTTGCGTTTTTATAGTTAGTGTATTTTTAGGTTGATACATAGCCAAAGCTATGGATGGCCATCGTTCACTTCAATAACCCATCAACTCCGGTGTTCCTCAGTGCTTTGTCCTATCCCCAGTACTGTTTCTTATTTTCATTAATGATCTTCTCAACTATATCTCTACTGTAATCCTATCCAATCATACGCTGATGACTCTACTTTACATTAATCAACTACATTTTCCACAACGACCCACCATGCAATTACTCCAAAACTCATGTGATAATACCATGGTGTGCCTATCCTCTGATATTTCAATAATTTCTGACTGTAACAGAGACACTCTTGTTACTTTCAATGCCTCCAAAACCCAATTTCTTCATCTGTCTACTATTCAGAATCATTCACACAACTATCCCATATTCTTCAACAACACACAAGTTCCCTCTTTATCTTCCCTCAATATCCTTGGGGTGTATTTTTCTGCTAACCTTTCCTGAAAACCCCCCAAAACATATTAATCTCAATAAAACGACCTCCCAGACACTGAGTGTTCTCACCCGTCTCCATGGATTCTTTACCCCCAAACAGCTACTTGCTCTGTACAGGGGCACTGTGCGCCCATGGCCTGAGTCCGACTGAAAGTAAAAAACATTTAATAGTTCATGTGTATTTATGATATATACTTAATATTAATGACTCGTGCTTTGTTTGGTGTGATTTAGATTAAATAAATTCAGCCTTATTTGCGTGGGAACACTAGTCTTGTAAAAGTCCCTATATGGTATCCTGGAATGGGTCCTACGACTTGCGTACAAAATGGAATATGTTGGGTTTCCCTTGCCATTAATATGAATATGAATAGGAAAAGGTTAAGTATTCTTTGTCACGCCATGGTAGAGATGATTAAAGCATGGACGCTCTTCCTGACTGTCAGTGGTTCAAGCCCGGCTCTGCGTAGCAAACATTTAGTACCTCATATTTATTTGGGAGGTTATCTTAGTTAATTCATTCAACTCCCAACACCAAACATTCTTGAATAGAATCCTCCCAGGCTTCAAATCTGGGATACCACCTACATAACTTAAATACTTTTAACAATAACACCATCAAGACAGTTAAACTTTCAGCGCATGACCACGATTAATATCCATTTATCGAACTCTGGATATCAATCTAATCATGTACTGGACCCAACTGTACTATGAAGAGTGTAATGCAAATATTTATGACTTTTGCATTTGGTTGGGTGAGAAGTCAATTAATTCAATTCAGCTCGAGTTGCTTGGTAATACTTGTAAAAAATCCTGAATAGTATCCTGCAATATGTGTCCTATGACTTGTGTATGAAATGGAATACTTTCCCCAAGTACGATTTCCCTTCTCCTTTACGAGTCCACGGACTGCCACATGTGTTTGTAAATTTCATTAATCGATTTTATGAGTAGTGTTGGTTGTTGGAAGGAACATAATAATATATAGGAAAAGGTTCAGTATTCTTTATCACACCGTGGTAGAGCTGATTAAACCATGGACACTCGTCCTGATTGTGGTTCGAGCCTTGCTTAGAATATATATATATATATATATATATATATATATATATATATATATATATGTCTATTAGATGGTAGTTATTTTTCCTATTAGATGATTTTACGAATCTTTTACTTTAAGATAATTAACTAGAATTGTGCAACAGCACATTTTGAGCGACTGTACACTCTAGGGTAACTCATATAATCATATATATAACTCACACCCTTATAATAATTATTAACTTAAGTATACTACTGTACATTCTAGTTGGGAATGATCTCCCTAGAGATAGATCATCTCCCCCACCTATAAAGGACGTGGTACAATTATTGCAGAGTAAGCAAGCGTTTCCACAGTCTTCTCAAAGTATTGCAGCAACTCCAATATGATTGCTAGCAACTTGTAACGTATGACTCCACACTAGTAAGAAGCCGGCACGCCCGGGCCCCAAGGCATCAGATCAGACACAGCCCCATTGGAAGGTCGACCCTTCATTCGGCTGTGGTAATTAATACAGTGACGTATACAGTGACAGTGCGATACTGTGCGATATTAGTGTGTGTGCCATTATCTATTTTCGCTATTCTTATCTTTTATTCTTTTACAGGGAAGAATATAAAATCACAGGAATATAGCTCAAATTTAGTTGCTTTTATAATATAGTGCAAAGCTGTAGGTATTTCCCAGTCGGGCAGCTACAATACCTACAAAGACAATCAATAACTCAAACCAGCCCTAGTTAAGCATAATATATTTTATTGGTAATAAAACTATAGAAAACCCAACAGTGTCTTTACTTCAAATCAGTTACCTTAACAGTATACCTTTCAACATGTTGTACGGTGAAAACCTGAACTACAAGCATAACCAAGGACAATTAAGGTAAGAAGTAAAAAGGGCAACCATAAAGTCACCGCTACATAATTGGTTGGCAGCGTATATTGGGATTCGTGTTCCCCAAATCGAAAACACAATTAAAATAAGACCTCCGAAGAGCAAACAACAAAAAGCACTAAGAAAAAGCAACTAGAAACTAAAACATTAATGAGCTAAGTGGAAAGAAAAACATCAATGAATTATAAAAGACTAGAGTGAATTTCAGAGTGAACTGGTACTACATCTCAGTACCCATCACATCAGCGCTGACCTCAGCATTCCCTTCACTGAGCCAATGAGTCACGGTGAGCCCGCGCGCCAGCAACTCGCCCCAGCAACTCAGCCCTAGACTCACACACGCACGCACGCACGCACACCACGCCCAGGCCAGGGTATGACGTGTGTGTGACGTCACGGCATTTGGTGACGATGTAAGGCGAAGCAGTCAACTCTACGGGATCTTCACTTCAAACTTCATTCTACAACAGCTGACAAGAAGACCTTCAATACATCGCAACGTTAATAATTCAGCTTTGTATCGGTTAGTCAGAAATAACATACACACTAAATATACTAGTAATTAGTGCTAGTAAAAATCCTGTCAACACAAACAAGCAATGCCAAAGTATCTTATATATTCTTTCAACTTATACATGTGTATAGAATAATTTAGCTGGGACTGTACGTTCCTCATTAATTTCATTCCTTCTATGAATTCAAGTTAGATCAAAGAATTTAAGTACCCTATATATTTGCAGTAACAGTTTCTCAAGTAATAACTTAGCAGAGATTCAAAGACTTACTTCTGTTACACACTGTGTTAATTTCCTTTCAATTTCTTAGTAAGAGGCTTCCCTATAGTGCCTTACTAATCTAATTTTCTTAGTAAGAGAGTATTCTTATACAGTACCTTACTAACCTGAATTTTTCAGAATTTTCCTGTTTTAACAAACTAACTGCTCACTCATCAGACTAACCACCATTATCATCCATACAAACTTGGGTATGGGTGTGTGGTTAAGAGAAATCCCTACTACAAAAAAAAAAAAACACATTTGTTCCAGTGCTAAAAAAAAATTGGTGGGATTATTTGTCTATGACATTCAATCCAGGTATCTTTACCAAAAGTGTAATTTTCACCCCATGTCCTTTAAACTTTTTAGATCAGAGAATGACGTAGAGGAAGATCTCATATCCTCTGACAGTCAATCTGATGGGGAAGTAGCACTACAGTCGGTCACAGAGTTAGAAATAAAGGTAGACACTTCTTTTGACGCTGACATTGACCAACTTACTAACCAACTGTCCGACTCTTTCAAGGGTAAATCGAGTTATCCACCAGAGGTTGACACCTCCTCTAGCACCTGCGGTACACAAAAGGTTACATCGGAACTCATCGACACAGAGTCCAGCGTAAACCTAAGCGCAAGCGGGGGGAATAAGGTAAATAGCGCGCCTCCAGAATCTACAAAAACCATGTCGTCCCAGTTACGCCCTACAATTTTAGACGCACGTCAACATCGATCAGGTAGGCAATATCCGACAAGTAATTTGAACATGTCGACTACTCCGCCGACGACTACTACGTCAACTACGAGTACAACTATGACAGCCACAAGTACGACTACTTCAACAACTACCATGTCAGGACACGTGCCACCACCGACGATAACCATTGTGCCAACAGGGCATGGTGTTGCATGTTACTCCGGGAAGGACTGCCCTAATTACCCGGGGGGAGTTTTCAAATTTTTCAGGAACATCGAAGGACTCATGAGAAACAGCAACATTATTACTGATGAAGACAAAATTGAGCTTGTTAGATCATACCTGAAAGACGGCTCGAAACCTAAAGTTTTTCAGTCCATACTAGGCTTCCAGACCAAAAATTACCCGGAATGGAAAAACTACATGATCGAGGTCTTTGGGGATGGTAACCAAGGAGGAGAACTAGCCTTCATCCATAGATTAGCTGACAAAATCGACACAGATGGCGGAAAGCATGACCAATACATAGCAATGGCAATTGCTGGGGATGTATATGAAGATGCCGAAGGAAGGTTTCTAGCTCCCTCTTCAGTATGGATCAACACTGCTGCCCATGAGTGCATGAAGCTGGAGAACTTAGGCAAAGTAGTGGAATACCTAGTATACATGATCATGCTGGATCCTCGCCTGAGGAAGGAAATGACGAAATCAGAATTCCTACCCACCACTAACCTGCAGAAGTTAGTGAGCAAACGATCATACAAGATTACCACAGACTTAGTACCAAAAGCCTTGGTAACCCCAGTAGAAGCCTCAGGGAGCAGACCCAAACAAGCGTATAGTAGCAGCTCGAGGAAAGACAACGGCTGTGATCATTGCCACAAGAAGGGACATGACAAGACAGCCTGTTGGAGACTGCACCCACAGCTAATTCCAGACAGTACAAGAAGAAGACGACATTCACACCCTCCAGTGGGACATCATACCAAAGTGGACAAGCTCAAAAACACCAGACAAGCCAAGCGCAAGGGAAACAGAAGATGACTTGCCTGTTCCATGGTGAGAAAGGACACTCCACAGAGGAATGCCGTACAATCAAAGGCTTAGCTGCAAAGCGTCAACAAGGATCGTCGGGGGGAAGCCTCACGCACCAGACCCAACGATCAAATGTAGACAAACCTACACCGTTACCTACCAATGTCCACTCGTCGCCCTTACACGTGCCCTCGCTCGTTGCGGCAGTATCCCGAGTGAACATTATGTCAATTCCAGTAACGGTAGGTGACGTGAAGATGTCTCTGGCTCTTGACTCCGGCGCCTGCGCCAACGTCTTGTCCTACGAGTCATTGACAAATCTTCAAAATCAGCTTAAGTGCAACTGGAAACTTACTCTCCCAGACATGCAACTTACAGGAGTTACCCGGAATAACTTAAAACTAGTTGGTATGGTAGACATTCCGTTTAGATTCACACGTCACGGAGACCCAAACATCAAGACGAGGTTTTACGTGATCAAGGATTTTCCACTCCCAGCAGATGGCGTCATAGGCATCGGAACAATGAAAGACAATCGCATCGCCTTAAATCCTTCCGACCAGATGATCTACAACCGACACAAGTATTCTACAATGCAGAATCCGCATCCTTTCCTTCACTCAACCATTGCAGCGGCTGTTTCAACAAGCATGGACAGTTCGCGTGTGCGGCCCTTGGTGTCCCCTACTCCAAGTAACCAGAGTGTTGGATCAACGGATCAGGGTTAACGGTTGTATCCCTTAGTAGTAATCGAAAGCAAAGGATTTGTGCTAGAGAAGGTGCACACCTCCCAGTTAGGTTATCCAAGCTAAAGAAAGGCACGGATGCAGTATGTCTAAGTGAAAGTGCATGTATTAAAGGACTAGCTCTCGAGTCAACCTTGTACAATCTTCAGGGTAAAGCAAGGACCGAGATACTAGTCTATAACAGGTCTAACAGTCCAATCACACTGAAGTCCGGCTGCAAGATCGGAAAAGCTCTTGTGTACGACTATCCAGTAGATCCTGAACCTCCGGAGTGGCCCTCCGCAGAAGCATCAATTGCAGCAATGACAGCATCGTCACCGTCCGAGATGCAAGACGAAGATCCTCTCGGGCAAAACCTAATGAAGACAGACTTTCCAGAAGAGACAGAATCCCTTCTGAAGTTGCTACAGTCTTTCAGAGATGTAGTTGCACTCCCAGGAGAATGTCTAGGTAAAACGGATCTAACAACGCATACCATACCCTTCAAACCAGGCACCAATCCCGTTTACACAGCGGCATACAGATTGCCACACTGTCAAAGGGAAGTAGTAAAAGGGATGGTAGACGAAATGCTGGAGCAAAATGTTATTCGCCATTCATCCTCGCCATGGAATTCACCTCTTTTCCTGGTACCTAAGAAGGATGGAGGATGGCGTCCGGTGATTGATTATCGCAAGGTCAATCAAGCAACTATACCTGATAGGATCCCCATGCCTGTACTGTCCGAGCTACTACAAGGCATAGGAAAAGGGAACAAGGTATTCAGTACTCTAGACCTCCTCAGTGGTACTGGCAAGTTGGAATGGATGAGAAATCAACAGAAGTCACTGCGTTCTCTACCCCCAGTGGACACTACGAATGGCTACGCATGCCGTTCGGACTGAGAAACGCACCCCTCACCTTTCAAAGGTTAGTAAACAATCTTTTTGTGGGCCTATTAGGTGACATAGTTTTAGCCTACCTGGACGACATCATAGTCTATAGCAAAGACGTCAGCTCTCATTTCAGCAAACTCCAACAAGTATTGGAAAGACTTCAAACGGCAGGTTTACGTATCAAGATCAGCAAGTGTGATTTCCTAAAGGGGAAAATCAAATTCCTAGGTCATCAGGTGGACGCAGAAGGAATTCACACTATGAACGACAAGATCGTCGCGGTACAAAATTTTCCACGTCCAAAGTCAGTTGAGAATGCCATAAGCTTTATCGGGCTTTCTGGCTACTACCGGTCTTTCGTGAAGAACTATGCGAGTCTAGCGAGGCCTCTGACACAACTTCTCCGGAAGGACGCTCCATTCACATGGGGTCAAGAGCAAGAGGAAGCATTCACCAACCTCAAGGAAGCACTCACCAGAACGCCTGTCCTAGTCTTCCCTGACCATGATAGACCATTCACACTCTGCACCGACGCCTCTCTCAAAGGGCTAGGAACTGTTCTAATGCAACCAGATGAACGAAGCAAGATGCAAGTCATTGGATATGCAAGTCGGGTGTTGAATGATGCTGAGACTAGATATCACACGACGGAATGGGAAACCCTTGCAGTAGCTTGGGCATTGAAACATTTCAGAGACATCATCCTTGGTTATAAAATCGACCTCTACACAGACAATGAGGCGGTAACAAAGATATTCAAGGGTGGTAAGAACCTCACTGGCAGACTAGCGCGGTGGTACGAGATGGTATTGCAGTTTGATCCGACTCTGTATCATATCAAAGATAAAGCTAACGTGGCGGCAGACGCACTCTCACGAAATGTGCAAGTAGCCCCAGTGGTCCAGCTACCGACGCTTACAGAAGCCCAAGTGAAAGAAGAGCAAAGCAAGGATCCGCTGTGGTCCAAAGTAATCTATTCCTTAGAATCAGGGGATAACACAACTCTCCCAGAACTACCTGTACCTCACACGCACTTCCGGTTGCTGGACGGACTACTAGTTAGAGTTATTCCCACAGACCTTGACGCATGCCCTCATGTAGTGATTCCTGACACGCTTACAGAAGCAGTACTTCAACAGCAACATGATGCTCCCCAAGCTGGTCATCCAGGACGGACAGAACACTTGACGCTACCAGAAGGAAGTACTACTGGAAAACGATGAGAAAGGATATTGAACAACACATAGTAAGATGTCTCTTCTGTGCCCAGCACAAGGGAACCAGTGATGGTCCCGCACCAATCTTGGAGTATCCAACGCCTTCACTTCCATTCGACACTGTATCAGTGGATTTGCTGAAGTTACCTCGGAGTCACCAGGATTCACAGTATCTTCTAGTATGTGTTGATTTCTTCTCAAGATTCGTAGTTCTAGCCCCGCTTTAAACTAAAACAGCGGATGAAGTTGCTCACGCACTAGTAACGCATCTCACCTGTCTGTTCTCCTGCCCTAAGACGCTCCTCTCGGACAACGGGTTGGAATTCAAGAACCAGGTGATTGCAAGTATCTGTGATATCTACAATATCAAGCAATCGTACATTGCAGCATACCACCCAGCCTTAAAGGGGTTGGTAGAACGCATGAATAGGACACTCCTAGAAGTCCTACGCCATGTAACAAACCCGCTCCATGAAGCGTGGGAAGACTGTCTTCCACAGGTGGCAGCTTGTGTAAACAGCTCTGTAAACTCCTCTACAGGTAAGACGCCACACTACATAGTCTATGGACAGGACAAGATTCTGCCATATGACCTGCTATCCAAGCCTAGCACACCAGTCTACAATCTAGAGGACTATGCTAAGAGACAACTCCAGTTCTTTAGCAAGATCCATCATCAAGTCCGAGATCATTTACAGGCATCCCGTGCAGAAATGATAAGGAAACAGCACAAAAGAGCACACCAAACTGTTCTTGAAGTAGGTGACAAAGTTATGTGCCTAGATCCGACGAGAATGTCTAAGCTCTCGCCGAAGTATAGTAGACCCTATGTCGTTACGGACACAGCATCCGGTAACAAGTTTGAGGTTCGAGACCCTACCACAAACAAGGTAGAAGTAATTCATGGTGACAGGTTAAAACGGGTGAGCCCAGAACTCTCCGTAGATGGCCATATTATACCTGATCCATCACCTTCGGCGGTGCAACCAAATGCACCGACCAAGACAGACTCCGCACAGACAAACGAGTATAGGCAGAAGCTTTGTTCTGCTAGCAGAGCATTCTAAGACCACTCTAGTAAGAGAGTGAAGTGAGACCACTCAAGTAAGACCACTCTAGTTAGAGAGTGAAGAATTCTATACACATCATCGTTCTGTCAACGTCACATATCTGACAGAGCAAGCCATTCCCCACATACATCCTACTGGGCGAGTGAAGTATTCTATTAGTAACCCTACGAGTAGAATATTGCCCTTTCTCCCGAGAAAGATGATCTGGTTAATGAAAGCCCTTCTTCTACTTGGAACACTAATTATGGTTGATTCTACGACACACTCGTATCTGAAACCTGGCGCCCTTGTAGCCCAAGTTGGAAGAGTGCTAATTGCAGAAGATGTAGTAGCAGTTCAGTATGATTTCGGAGACCTCTTTGCAATCCCCCGTGATGTTGAGACATTCCAACGTTACCTAAACAAATTACACTCTACTTTTACCTTCCTACTGACTAATCAGACAATGCCCCGTGACTTACGACTTACAGTTATACTCTAACGCTCACGTATAGCTCGTATAAATCGTAAATTACGAAAGATCCAATTGGTCCTGCCTGAAGACCCTATCCAGGTAGCCAAACACGCTCACTCACGGCATACAAAGAGAGGACTTTTCAATTTTGTTGGCTTGATCTCCCATGAGCTCTTTGGAACAGCCCAAGCTTCTGATGTTGAAAAGCTGGGAAAGAGACTTAGTGTACTGGAGACAGCAGCAAGAGCCATGAATAGAGTCTTGAATTACGACTCAATAGCAATGAAGGATGTATTCACGACAGTTAACTCGGTAATTTCGACAATGAATAACTTGACACAAGTAGTTAATTCTCTAGTTTCTGATGGACATTCCACAGATAAAGTAATTTACTTATCCGAGATCCTGCAAGCTACTGAGGAAGATGTGAGCAAATTATTTCTGGGTACGAAGAGGGTTATAGCAAATCTCGTTGATGCTGCCCCAAGCCGAGTCACCAGTGACCTAGTAGCTGTAGAACATCTCAGTACGGCAATAGAGATAGTGAAAGACCAGTATTCCCTGATGCCGCTATTTGAAGCAGATGAATGCGAGTTCTACTACCCTCTACTGGAAGCAGTTCTTACGCACTCATCAATTTTAGGCCACATCCCGTTCAAGTCCTCACACATGTTCAATGCTTGGAGAATTATCCCTTTCCCGTTTCTCTTAGACGGAAGATTACTAACCGTGACTGACACAGCGGACATGATGCTCGTCTCCGACGACCTTCAACTTGTGACTGTGACTGACAATGACGCACTTAACTCATGTAGGTCCTCGTATCTTCATCTATATGTGTGTCCAGCGTATGTGTTTTCCTTTATGTCCCCGGACAAAACTGCATGCGAACTTACCTTGACTCAAGCCACTGTGACTGACACTGAAGCTATGAAAGACTGTACTTACGCGCCGGCTCCTCAGCTCCCCGTGTTTCATAAACACTTGCTAGATATTCAGTTCTTTTACTTCCCTAACCAGACCCAGGTGTCTCTCATTTGTCAAGATTCTAGAAATGTATTTCATGCACAAGGGATGTATCAGGCCCCTGATCACTGTGAAGTAAGGAGTTCACTCATTCATTCTCTACCTTCTCATCAGCACTCTGCCCTGATTACTAACCTCTCTTCTGAGTTCATCCCCATTAACATTTCTTTCACAGGCAACTCTTCAGACCTGATCATCAAGTCACATAGCATTAAGATGTTAAATGCATTGAATTCTTCTGAGTTTACTAATCTACTTAGTTCATCTCTCCCCATGTCCATCAGCCCGGACGTTATCTAGCCTACAGTACTAACCCCTACCTTGGCTCTCTCAGTACTAATTCTAATCCTTGTAGGCCTCTTCCTTCGCCTATTTTTCAGGGTTGATCGCCTGACTCGTAGACGTAAGGCTAAGCTGGCAACTGACGAGGCGACTGTGTACGTTGGTCCTTACCTTTTCATACTTTCTTTGGCATTGCTATACACTGGGAATAGGGGTATGTAAGTCATAGGTATGATGGGGATGATATGTATGTTCGGTGGGCCTCACTTTACGTGGCCGAGCGGTGTAACAGCGCATTTTGAGCGACTATACACTCTAGGGTAACTCATATAATCATATATATAACTCACACCCTTATAACAATTATTCACTTACTTAAGTATACTACTGTACATTCTAGTTGGGAATGATCTCCCTAGAGATAGATCATCTCCCCCACCTATAAAGGACGTGGTACAATTCTTGCAGAGTAAGCAAGCGTTTCCACAGTCTTCTCAAAGTATTGCAGCAACTCCAATATGATTGCTAGCAACTTATAACGTATGACTCCACACTAGTAAGAAGCCGGCACGCCTGGGCCCCAAGGCATTGGTCAGTAGCAGATCAGACAGCCCCATTGGAAGGTCGACCCTTCATTCGGCTGTGGTAATTAATACAGTGACGTATACAGTGACAGTGCGATACTGTGCGATATTAGTGTGTGTGCCATTATCTATTTTCGCTATTCTTATCTTTTATTCTTTTACAGGGAAGAATATAAAATCACAGGAATATAGCTCAAATTTAGTTGCTTTTAAAATATAGTGCAAAGCTGTAGGTATTTCCCAGTCGGGCAGCTACAATACCTACAAAGACAATCAATAACTCAAACCAGCCCTAGTTAAGCATAATATATTTTATTGGTAATAAAACTATAGAAAACCCAACAGTGTCTTTACTTCAAATCAGTTACCTTAACAGTTTACCTTTCAACATGTTGTACAGTGAAAACCTGAACTACAAGCATAACCAAGGACAATTAAGGTAAGAAGTAAAAAGGGCAACCATTATGTCACCGCTACAATTGTATGATATTTTGAACTTTTAATTTATATTTTCAATTATTAATAGTTAGCCCTACTTGATTGTTTACTGAGTCTGATCTCTTTTTTAGGGTATATATAGTTCCTGATGATGGCTCCATGAGGTGCCGAAAATTTGAATAAACTAAGATGGTTCCTGGCATTATTTCCCTCATTGTCCTACTACTATGGAAATTGCGGTGCCCTAGGTCTCCCGCAGAGGTTCTACTCAATATATATATATATATATATATATATATATATATATATATATATATATATATATATATATATATACTCCACCGACAGTCGGGAAGAGTGTTCATCCCTTTGTTCACAAAAATTAGTGCACTACAATACAATATAATGAAATATATATGGATACTTATGTCCTTACTCAAAATGGCACAAGACATTTTATATAAATAAACACATATGCACACAAATAAGCACACAACCATACATTCGTGGATTATATATAAATATACATATACACAGCACATGTACACACACCAACACTGATGCATACATAAACATAATATACAGTAATTGTGTACTTACATAGCTCATGCAATTACAATATATGTAGTTAAATGTTATATATAAATTCTTATAGAAAAATTGAACGAACAACTTGATAAGAGACAATGTTTATCTTCACCATTTCTGGTATCACAAAAGGGGAAATCACTTATCGTTGTATCGAATTTCACGTGTGACAAGACGACAAACCC
This sequence comes from Paralithodes platypus, assembly GCA_032716605.1. Lineage (NCBI taxonomy): Eukaryota > Metazoa > Arthropoda > Malacostraca > Decapoda > Lithodidae > Paralithodes > Paralithodes platypus. The sequence continues at coordinate 28,582,921 of CM064566.1, forward strand.
TTTTCGCTCTGTCAACTCTCTCTCATTTTAACTATTTATGAATCTAACAACTATCTATATCTAACAAATTGTTTGTGTTCTAAATCGCACATACAAACACACACACACACACACTTTTTTTATTAAGGTGACAGTTACAAAGTGGTGTACAATCTATCTTATTCTAGTTACATTGTGGTTTATCTTATTGTACCAGTACCTCCCTACAATCAACCTAGTTGTTCCCCAATTCGTCCCTCCGCCACGACCATTTCAAAGTCCAAGCCTCTCACTCTTGTCCTCTGTAGCGGGGAGGACCTTGTACCCCTGAGACATAGGAGTGCAGACCTGAGAAGAGAGAAAGAGAGCCGGCATCTCATCCAAGTTATGACTTGGCTTCTATGCTGGCGCTTTTTCTCCGATATTTGTTCAGCTAATCTGGCATAGAAGACACTTGCAGAAGGTCCCATACCTCCCGACGATGAGAATACCAGAGGAGTAAAGCTTCCTTGATCCCTGTTCAAAATTCTTTCTTCATAAGCGCATTTTTTCTCACTTTCGTTTCTCAAGTATGCCGCCTTGTGTCCTCGCTACGATATATTTGTGCTCTTGGGTTGAAGATTCTGATGTCGAAAAAAGCCCGTTGTCCCCCCGTCCAAAAACCTCGAGCACTTACGTCCACTCTTGCTTCATTTGAAGTATTTGCAGTATTGTGGGCCAAGCGCTGTCCGTCCATAGGCAGAAGTTCCGGTTCGATTTTGACATCATGGCACACCTCGTCCAGCATTTGTGCAGTGATGTCTCGTACTTCATCATGCCGGATACAGATGAATCCTCCTTTCTTATAGGTCATACAGTGGTCTGGGTTGTTTATTTCACCGCATGCACATTTCAGCGGCAGGTTCGAAACTGGCCACCCATACCTCAAGGCTACGGCATCATTGAATTCTTGTTTATTTAAGCTGAAGCCTTTCTCCTTTATTGGTAAAGATGTGAGCCAATTTGAAGCCCCTGTGTCTTGTACCATCTCAACTCTCATTTTCAGTTCTTCCCTACATCTGGTCTTAATTTGTTCTAGGCTATGTTTCTGTCTCTCTTCGTCCACCTCATCATTTTCATTTTGCTCCCGTATTTTTTCTGTCAGTGACGTAGTACGTTTAAGGCAATTTTGGTACTCATGTAGTGCCGCCTCCACTGGGTTTATGATCCCCATACCTCCAAACCTTGGCGGAAGAGCTAATAGATCTCTTAGCTCTTGCGTGACGCCTTCCATCTCTGTTAAGGCCAGTATGAATGTTCCTCTGATTGCTTCTTCCAGCGGTTGGAGCATCTGTCTAATGCCAGGCACTGTTCTCATAAGAAAGGTCCATCTGTGCTTAACACCATATGTGAAGGCAGTATATGCAGCATGTGATTCAGATTTCGCAATGTCTACCAGGGTTTTCACTTCCTTTACCCACTCCGCTACCTTTTTTCGCACATAGTCTCTCTTGCATTCTTCTGTGCCTATTACTGCTCCCAAATGGCATTGTCCCTCCTTTGTAATCTTCACTCCTGTCCCATCAAAAGTCCACACCGCTTCTTCATACTTGTTTTCTTTCACTATTAGTACAGATTTACTAGCATTCGGATGGTACCCAATGACTTCGCCTACCGATTGTACTCTCCGCCACCATTCTTTGAGATCCCCTATTTTTCCTGCACCTGTGAGGTCATCTGCATACGCCACTTGTTTCACTCGGGTTACCTCATGTTTTATTTTCTGCTGCAGAATTGATAGTGCCAGTGCGTACATTGCCATTGCCACTGGATCTCCTTGCGTTGTTCCTTCATTTGATTTGAGAATTTTCATTTCTTCCTTCTTTGTGCTTCCAACTATATACAGGTTAGCTGGCTCCTTATAAGTATTTTCTATGTACTTTGCGATGCTCGGGCATTTGATCTTGATGTTGTGAATAGCGGTCTCCCTATTAATGGTGTTAAAGGCATTTGTTGCATCCACTAGCAGTACCGCTTCACAATCTTCCTCATGATACACCTTCCCCATTGCATGTATTGCTGCTTCTCCTCCGGCTTGCTGTCCTGCACATACTTGTAAGTTGCCCACTGCTCTTTGTACATCTTTTCCAAATACGGACATGATTGCTTTTCCTATAATCCTTCTAAGAACTTCCCCAACGCCTACTGGTCTAACTCCTGGATTCTTATTTAAAGGTATCAGGCGACATGCTGTCAGAGCTTCTTAGTTCACGCATGGTGATGATGCAAGTTTCTTTGCCAGCATTGCTATTGCTTCACGAAGGTCACCCGCGGCTGAACCAAACTTGTTTTGACTTAGGAAGATCCTCCAAGTCTTAGCATCTACTCCTGATGGACCTGCTCCTCCCTGTGTTTTCAGCGCCTTTCTCCATATGAGGTCTCCAGTTATATTCTCATATATCACCGGGTCTGGAGGAACATATTCCCCGTCTAGTTTGGCCTCATCACTTGCTGGTTTTGCTTCTGGGTGTATCTCCTTCAGCTGGTCCAAGATGCGTCGATTCACTTCGTGCACCCCACTTGAGGCTTCCCCTGTGACCATTCTGACTGCCTGTGCCACTTTACAAATCCTCATGCTATTTCCCACTGATCGTGCCATATCATCTGGCTTCCTCTTTCTTTGTTGTTTTGTTTTCAGTTTTTGCTGGATTGCTCGTACTTGGCTAAGAATTTTGTCTAACTCCCCATTTTTCCACCACTCCATTCTCTGTTTCAGCACTTGAATGTTCTCATTCAGTTTTCCCTTTGGTCTTTTTCTTTGAAGGAACAACTGAGGAATGAAAGAAGCTATCTTGATTGCCACGTGCGCCAAAGGGGCATCCTGAACATACTTTAGGATCATACGTCTGAATTCCCCCAGCATGTCTTTTGCGGCTTCACAAATCGGTAGTTCAAACTTATTATGTTGCCATTGTATCACTTCTGTATAGATTTCATTCACTAATGTTGTGAGTCCGTCACCAGAATGTCCCATCCATTCTCCACCATTCATGTTTACGTTACGAGGTCGTTCGTTCTGTTCACGATTTTCGATTATTTCTCTCTCATTATCTTCGTTTAGGCCTACACTATTTTCATTATTTTGTTCCACACCTCTGTTGTCTTGCGAATTATTGATTCCTGCGTTTTCTTCTGCGGGCTGCAGTTGTTGATTGTTATTTTCTGCATTTTCTCTAACAGGGTTTGCTTGTACATCTCCATTAACTTCATTGTCTGTTTCACGGTTCATTTGTACTGCATCTCTCACTGCGTTTTGTCTGTCATCAGGATTATTCCTCGACTGGGACCGAGTTAATATCATCTTGTCTTATTATCATAATTTCCTACCTATTCCCTAATACTGAGTCTATCTATCATTTCTTCCTAAGGGACGAGCCTCTGCCCGATAAAGGTGAAAAATGTAAATCCTATGAGTAGCGTTAGAGATAGAAAGAGTAAGATAAGTTATTTAACTCACCTAGTATGATGCAAGGCTACAGAAGATCAGGCTATATTACAAGACAGTGAGTGCAAAAGAAAATAGAAAAATTAAGTAAAATAAAAGTAGTGTTTAAAATATGCACAAAGAATAAACACGGGAAAAAAAAATATATATATATATATATATAATACAAAAAGATTATTGTAGTGAGAAAGGAAATACACTAATTAAGAGAACACACACACACCCACACACACACCAATACAAAAAACAAATATTATATAAATAAATATCATATACATACATGCATATACATATATACATGTACAAATACATACAAATGCATATACATGCATACATACATAAATACAAACACATATAAATATCCATATACATTAGTACACATATACATATACATATACATATACATACACGAATACACACACACACACCCACAACCACACACATACAGAGACATGCATACACACATATGCACGAATGAATACAATGACATGCAATCACACACATATACAGATACATTATAAAGAGGGAATGTGGAAAAAAACAGTAAACAAACACATATAAAGTAAATGAGATATCACTTTTCACTAGATTTTAGATTATAATGTGACACAATCAACAGAATATCACTTTACACACTCTTTCGATCAACTCAAAAACAATACGAAGTAACTTGATGTGGGAGACCAAAGGCAAAACTGCCTGTGACGAGTGTCTCCCCCAGAGGTGAAGGAGTGACAGGGCCACAATAAAGGAATGCTCGAGCCAAAATGTCTGGACACACGGAGTTTGAAGCAATTTAAGTCATAGGATGAGGGAAAGATGGCTTCAGGGAAAGAGTTCCAGAGTTCAGCTGTTGAATAGAAGAACGACTGGGAATATAGTTTTCTAGGTTGGAGAGTTGCACAGAGTAGGGGTGGGATTGTTTTGCAAGATGGGTGCTACGTACTGTACGTAAAGGAGGAGGTATACACTGAGAGAGCTCTGACGAACACTGATTATTTTAATAGAGTGAGTTGCAACATTGTGGCGAAGAGAGAGAGATTGCAGAGAATCGGTGAGTGGATGAAAAACTGTATTTTCTACTTTGTCTAGAAATGCTGTGTGAGAGGATCTTCCCCACACAAGCGAACAATACTCATTACATGGACGCACTGTGCCCTTGTAAAGAGCTACATATCAAGAAACTGTGCAGAGGTAAGAACCCTCTGAGGTGGTTGAACACACCTAGCTTCTTGGAAGCCTTTTAAGCAAGAGTAGTAATATGGTCTTTCCAAGAGAGATCAAAAGAAAAAGAGACACTAAGAATACTGAGAGAAGATGAAGGATTGATTTTAGTATTGTTGAAGTATAAGGGATAGTCCTGTGTTCTTGACGGGTAGATAAGTGAAGAAATTGAGTTTTGGAAGCATTGAAAGCATTAAGATTCTCTCTGCCCTAATTGAAAATGGTTGATAGATCAGAAGATAGGCGTGCCATGTTAAATGAGTTGTGGAGAGACTGCATGAATAATGAATATTAGAAAGAGAATTGGAGATAGGACAGAACCCTGAGGAACACCGGAGTTGATAGGATGAGGAAGCGAACGATGACCGTCCACAACTGCAGCTATGGAACGGCCAGAAAGGAATTCAGATATAAAGGTACAGATTAAGGGACGGAAACCGAAGGAGGACAGTTTAGAAATGATAGATTTGTGCCAGACTCGATCGAAGGCTTACGATATGTCCAGTGCAATAGAAAATGTATCTCCGAAGTCCCGAAAGGAGGATGACCAAGAGATAGTATGATATGAAAGAAGATGACCTCAGTACAAACCAGCGTTAATATTCAAAGGAGATGCCTTCACTGGGACTAAAATTGCTTAACTTCAGCATCAATACATGATAACTTAAATAATTATTAAAATGCACAAAACCTTAACTAAACATGTTCAAGCATTTAAGAGTTACTGCATGTAATCCCAACTGGCTGCACAAGTAACTGGTGCACTAGTACTTGATAAACTAGAAACATTGAACTTTAAATAAGGGCCTATATGTTCAGGGAATGTTTCCAACTATTTCTCCTGTGTGTCAGAATACAGTAGTTCAATAAAAATATGTACCCAATCACTGCAGGTGATTGTACATTATGCTGCCCAGAGAGAACCATCTACCTTTTCTCGAATGAACATAAGTAATAGAGTGCATTTCTTATGATTAACCAATACAAATCTTGAACTTTATTAGAAAACATTCCTAGGGTCAAGTACAGTATTTTCAAATTAACCATAACACTTCTAGCATAAAAAGCATCTTCGAATAATGAAGTTTAAACATGCTATGTAGTCGTGGTCAAGAGTGTGTGTAGACTACTTGGAGTGACAATAATGATTTAAATACACTATAGACATTCTCAAGCGATAGAGAGTCGGTCGCCCATCACCATCTTAGTGACACTGGCGATACTTTCATATAATAACATTAATATGTTTCCATACCCACAATAAACATTCGGTAATACTGTTGTGGCATAAATAGATGTTTTTCTAATATTGTTTTATAAATGAACAAAAATACAATAAATCCTGGTTGCTTGGAATTTGAAGCACACAAATTGCGTCCAAGGAATATGATGGTCACTCTCTTAGTACAGGGATGTTCATAGGGAATATATGTGTGCATATTTGTAGGGTTTCCTATTGTTCAGTTGGTCAGTCAGTAGCCAGCCCTTACTTCCACAAGGGGTAGGGAGGATCAGCAAGAGACACAGGAGAGGATAAAGAGGTGATGGGAGAAGAACACACAATACAGTTTGTCCACGAAAAGCAAGCACATAAACATTCAGAAGCACCAATCACTCATCAGCCCCCGAAATCAATGGATGTACCTCAGATGCTATACTTCCGGACAAGATCTCTTATGTAATTCATATTCACTTTTTTATATGTACGTTGTGTCAGTCGAGTAGTGAGGAGGGAATAGAAATATGTCGAAGCATCTGTTAACATGTCAATCAAGATGGTTATAATTGCGAAGCTATAATTATGTCCTCTTCTTGGTCACAATAATGCAGTATAATAAAAGCTGATATTACTACAGCCATTGAATTATTGGGTTTTAACCTCTGAAGTGCGCATGGGGGGTATGAGACACCACACTCCTGTGCTGACGTATTTGAGCTGTTCCCATCACTAACATCGTTATTTTACCATAAATAGCATTAATACTTATCCATATGCGCCTATTATAGGTTGATTATAAAGGTACTAACCTGTTACAACAATAAAACAAGTGGAAACAGCGTTTGGATGGTCAAAATCGGCGATACAGGCCGGGAGTTACATAATGTATGGCTGAGGCAACCTCCTTTCCCACCATTTTTCCCCACGTCTGAAGAGAGACTGTCGATCGATACTCTCTCTCTCTCTCTTGCACTCACTTGCTAACAGTGATTACAATGCCCTGCTTGCAACTCGCTAATGTTAGCACGAAAATATACCACAGAATAAGGGAATAACAGAGAAAATAGGTGATAACTGAAGGCGGGGAGGAAAGTGGAGAAGGAGTGATATTTGGCATGGCCCAGGGGCAATACAAAAAAAACAAAAAAAAAATGTTTTTTGGGGTGTTTTAAATCGATTTTTTTTCCCCCTTACTCTTAACACCTTACGAGCGGCCTATGCGGTTTATTTATATGTACCGCCCAGCGGGGTGTTTTTAGCCAAAATAGGGCTGTTTACGTGATCATTTTCATGCCTAAATAAGACCCAGAACGTAAAACAAGTACCTATCCCTGAAAGGGCATAAACAGAGCTTTCGAATGACACCATAACGATCCTTTTATGATGGCTAGTTTTCTTGCAATAACCGTGCAACGCGAGTGCAAAAAGCATGTAATTAGCCACTTTCCCGATACAATTCCTTATATAGCGAGTGAGAGAGGGAGGAGGGAGCTGGGATTCGTGTCAGTATGTTCGCCGCGGTGGTCTGGAGCAGTCATACGCTCGCTACTCTCCTGCCACCACTTGTCTCTCTCTCTCAGCAACATTACGTGCTGAAATTGCCACTCGAGTTATGTCGAGCGCCGCCACATAGTCCAGCTTTATTTAACTCGACTTATGTGGTGAGCCGCTAATTAAGGGTTAAGAGTCTTCCCGCAGTCCGCCGGGGGAACTCTTAAGAGTCTTCCCGCAGTTCCCGGGTTAAGCGTCAATTCTCAATTGTTTATCGTCTGTATTCGTATACAAACTCCATAATTGTTGTTGGTAATTTCTATACTATTGTTATATTCCAATGTTGAAATAACTTTGAAAAGTTGACAGAATGAATGTATACACCATATGAGGAGCTATCTGCGAATCGTTGTCAAAAGGTGCTCCTCCTCATATGGTGTTTATATTCATTATATTCCCATGATCCTAGCCAGACAATGTGGTACGTTAGCTGTTGTGATTGCGATGAAAGTACTGTATAAATGTTTCAGTACTTCACATTGTAACTACAACAAAAACTGGCGTATCATATGAACACCATATGAGGAGGAGCACTTTATTGACAACGTTTTGTAGATAGCTTCTTCAGGTCCAGTGACCTGAAGAAACTATCTGAGAAACATTGTCAATAAAGTGTTCCTCTTCATATGGTGTTTACATTCATTTTATCATTATTTCAAAGCTATTTTCAACATATATCATATATTACAACTCTATAGAAATGACCACCGGCAATGATGGAGCTTGTAATGTAATAAGGGCTTTCGGTATATAAAAATTTAGATGTTCAGTTATCCCATTAGGTACCAGGGACGTCTTCTTCATCATATTCTTTCAACTATTAGACGATTATATTCAGCTTAGGAAGGACCTCTACCAATAACGTTGCTTCAAAATATCTCAACCAACCCTTTTAACTACCACAGATCCCTCCTAAGCTACATAATATCGTCTAAATATAGCTAGAATGAAATATAACACACGTGGCTGGTACTCAAAGGGTTATTTTTGACTGACTGTATTGTGCAGGCAAAGTCAACAGTTCGATGACAACTTAGATCATAAATATTTTCTTATTTTTTTAGGGGACGTAATTTTATTTACGTATATATATATATATATATAATATATATATATTGTTACGTATCTTGATCCTCAAGTGGTTAACTTGATGAATCTAGATAGCACAGAGATATATATTAAGGTATCAGTCAGCTGAAGGCAAAACAAAAGTAAAATCTAATAAAATTATTTCCTATTGTTGCTTCCTTTCCTTTTGGATCTTAGGACTTAGTATCCTGTATTGACTGATACTCTTTAATTATGAAAAATACTGAAACTAATTATAGTCATGTAGTATTTATAAAGAATTATTATTTAACCGAAGCTTAGTAGGCTATGGTTATGAACCGAAGAAGTTATATCTAAAGAAGGACTATTAATTCTATACAAAGTCTTGAAAGATAAATATTAAGGTAAGAATATTTCTGTCTCTTACCCTTTTTGAAATGAATAGCTAGTTTTCTTATAATGTCCTTTTATTTATATTTAATGTAGTTATTATTCTTGGTTCTTGTCTTACGTTAACAGTATTATATTATTATTATCGTCAGGATTGATATCAAAGTCACATAAAAAGTTAGATATATATTTAATAATTAGTTAAATGTATTTCTTAACCACGTAACATTGAGGTTTGATTAAGAGTAAATTAAGTTACAGGATCGCTTCATAGATTCGATTCAGGTCTCACTCAAATAATATGAAAAGCAAAAATAATATTTTGAAGCTAAAAGAATTTTCTTCAGCTTAGGAAATCACTAGAAGTAATATTAACACAGCCATGTTAGTCTAAGGCGATATTACTAATATGAGACAATAGCATCACCGTACTAAGCACCGTTAAGCAATGTAAGCTTAATTAAAAGAAAATGAAAGAACTCTTAAGTATTAATATAAAACAATAGTATTACTTTCATCATAACTCAATTACTTAAAGAGTTGCTTTAGTCCACAAGTTAGTCAACTAAAATAGTTAAGTACATAATAATAGCGTTAACGTTAATTCCCAATCAAATAGCTAAGTACATAATAATAGCGTTAACGATAATTCCCAATCACATATCTCACTAACCAACATAACGTAAGTGTTTACACCGAACACACTTAACACACACTTATATAATCTGACTGACAGTCACAATCCCATTATAATACTTCACCCCGTCTTCCTCCAGCTGCAAGTTCACCTTCCCCAACTCCAAATGAGACTGATTTGAATGCCCACTACTCGGGTCTTATATACTAAACAATGATGGTGTAGGAACGAATCAGGAGGCGGGGGGTAGTGCCCGCTCCAATCACAGCTCCTCGAGTTGCATAGCAGGTGCATGGTCCAATGGGGCTCCTGGCGTCGATCATACGTCATAGCGTCGGGTCATCGAAGTAGTTTGCAGGGTCCCCTATGACGCACGCAGGTGTGAAGGCTTGTTTGCTGGTATGCGGGCGAGCTGGTTTCCCACTCGCTAGTTCGCTCGCTAGTCTGCTTCGCCGCTTGGGTAGTTTGACACTCCTTCAACTCTAATTCTAACTCTTAAATTAACATACAGGGCTCCGTATGTCAGACCTCCCCCCTAGAAAAGAGTTTAAGGAGTATAGTACATAATATTAAACATAATACATAAATAGATTCACCACCAGATTGGCAACAGCAAGATTATAATGAGGATATAATAAGGATATCACCCAAAGTAGGCAACGTCTCCAGGTACCACATCAGAACATAGCCGGAATGTAGCTGGAGCGTTATTCGAACTGCAAGGCATCTCACAGCTGAAGGCTTGAAAGCGCACTACTAAAGCATAATATTTACCTCGCTACAAGGGAGAGCTAATTGCCAAAATCCTCTCATTAAATTAAACTTACTGCGGTATGAGGCCAACCTGGTAAATGTAATCTTTGATCCGTGGCAGTGGGTAGGTATCGTTCTTTGTGACAGCATTGACTTGCCTATAGTCCATACATAACCTATGGCTCCCGTCTGGCTTTGGCACAAGTATGACCGGACTACTCCACTGGCTTCAGGCCCTTGTAATCAGCTGGTTTGAAAAAATAAAGTCAAGCTCGACCTGCAGTATACTCCTGCGTTGTGGTGAGACACGGTAGGGGGATAGTTTAATGGGAGTTGCATCCCCTACGTCGATGTCGTGCACGGCCAAAGAAGTGAGCCCTGGAGTATCACGGAACACACTGGGAGACTGAGATAAAACAGAGATTAGTTGGTTCGCTTGATCAGAGGGAAAATGACATAGTTTAGATGGTAATTCCCCCCAAGCTACTGAATTATACTGAAAGTTGGATAGGCTACATGACAAGTCAAAGTCTGCATGGATACCTTCAGGCTCTGGAACAGTCTGTTGCGGGTCAGTAAGAGAACTGAAGACTTCGTCCGCACCAGGCTGTCCACAGGTCCTGACATTCACTGCCACAGTGGGAGAATCTGGAGGAGAGGAATCAGGGGACCTATGGTAGGGTTTCAACATATTTATATGGAATACTTGCGTGGGCTTTCTCCTGTCTGGGGTAGTTACTAGATAATCTGTAATGCTCACCCTCCGAATGATCTTATATGGGCCCCTGAACTTGGCAGATAAAGGTTGGCCAAAAAGGGGGAGCAGGACCAAAACCTCATCACCGGGCTGAAACTCCCTCTCACAGGCTTTTCTGTCATACCATTTCTTCATGGAGCTTTTAGCCACTGTCAAGTTTTGAGCGGCAAACTCACATGAGGATCTCATGAAATCTGAAACATACTTTAGGAGGTTTTGGTTCCCCTCCTGGCCATCTAGGCTATCCTGCAATAGTTGCAAAGGACCCTAGCTCATTAGGGGAAAAACCCAGGGATTCAGTTGGAACCTCACGAGTAGCAAATAAAAGAAAAGGTACCCCCTTATCCCACTCAACTCCGGTCTCTGTACAATACTTACGTAACATTCCCTTTAATGTCTGATGATATCGTTCGAGAACCCCTTGACTCTCTGGGTGGTAGGTGCTAGACTTAACATGCTCAATACCCAACTCCTTCAGGGACTGCTGAAAAATGTTAGAGGTAAAATTAGTTCCTTGATCACTTTGCACCTCATGGGGGAAACCCATTCTGGTGAAGAATTTGAGCAGTTCCTTGATGACAGTTGGAGCAGAGGTAGTCCTTAAGGGTATAGCCTCTGGGTACCGAGTTGCCATGTCCATAATAGTTAATAAATAAATGTTACCTTGGGAAGTCTTAGGCAATGGGCCTACAATGTCCACTACCACCCGAGTAAAAGGATTCTCGAAAACGGGCAAGGGCACCAGAGGATGTACAGGCACCTTCTGATTGGGTTTTCCTGTCATCTGGCAAGTGTGACACACTCTACAAAACTCCACTACATCTGCACGCATTCCTGGCCAGTAAAAGTGGGCTCTGATTCTGTCTAGAGTTTTTCTCACACCTAGGTGTCCTGCCAATGGTATACAATGTGCCATTTCCAAGATATCTCTACGACAAGGTTTGGGGACTACTACTTGATGGACGTCCCAGACCCCGTCATCGATTGGTCTGTGTGGCGATCTCCATCTACGCCACAATACTCCTCCTTTGAGGTAGAAACATTCACCACCCTCCTTCTCACATTCCTCTTCACTCATGGACCTGGCAGCTAACTCCTTGCATTCACTATCATCTCTCTGTAGCTCTACCAGGCCACTAGGATAATGTGGAGGGGTTTCATGGTCATCATTAGGGTCAAGATGAGCCATAAAGGTGTCAGATAAATCCACCTCAGTCACATCATCAGGCACAGTTGGAGCGTCATTCACACTCTCGTCATCCCTTTCATCAACTCTTACATTCGGTACATTTCTGTCTGAGGGAACTGCTACTTGAGACATTGAACGTGTGACAGCACACACAGGGAAAACAGTTGGCATCTCCTTTTCTAGCTCACCGGTTAGTGGCTCGTTAACAGGGGAAAGTGACAAAATGGGGTCTGGTCGGACCTTCTCACCTGCTACATCATTCCCCAAAAGGAGTGTTACCCCAGGCACAGGGATATCTTGGGACCTACACAAAGCTATGGTGGCCTCACCCTGTAGTAACTGACATTCAATTTCGCCTTTTACCAAGTGTGCATAAAATTGGCCTCCAGCACCTCTCATTACAACTGGTTCGCCAGGTGGGCACTCAGTGTAAGGATTCACCATGAGGGTGCTAGTAGAACCGGTGTCTCTCAGAATTTTTACCTCATGCATACAACCATTTAATCTCACGTTGCCAGATGAAATAAAGGGACGGTAACTGTCCTGCACTGATGGTGAAATTATTATTGGCTTAACCCTAGTGGGTTCCACCACACATGCTACTACACCCCTGTCTAGATGATTTACGTTAGCTGCTAGGTACTCCTTCTGTCGGGAGTCCTGTATTAAAGGAACTTTTGGTGCTAGGTACTCCTTCTGTCGGGAGTCCTGCATTAAAGGCACATATGGAATTTGAGATACGGCGGCAACTGTCTGCCCCGATCTCTCGGTTTTCTCCTTGGCCCAGCACTGATAAGCTAGGTGGCCTCTCATGCCACAAAAAGTACACACTTTAGGGGATACGGGAACGTTCCCTCTTTGAGCATTACTATTACTTTGGGGCCCACCTCTGTTACCATTGCCCTGAGTCGCATTTTTAGTTGGGGGAACAATTCTATTTTGGCTAGCTGGGGAAGACGTTATAGGCTTGTGACTGGGTCTGTCAGATTTGTGATTGGGATACTTAAAATTAGAACTAGAATTATCGTAGGGCTTCTTTCCACGAAATTTGTTGTTGAGCACGTATGTGTCAGCCATGTCAGCAGCGTCGGCAAGACAATCTACCTTTTTCCCCTTTAAATGATAGGATACAGAAGAATCAATTTTCCATAGGAAATTTTCTAACAGGACCAACTCCTTCAAATCGTTGTAGCTTGTGACTTTCTTACTCTTGACCCAATGATTGAAAGTTTTAGTCATGGTCCTGGCAAATACCTTATGGGTTTCTTCTACTTTCTTCTGGTTTTTACGGAAAGATTGCCTGTAAGCCTCAGGCTGCAATTGATAGGTTTTTAGGATAGCTTCTTTGAGATAATCCTGCTTAACTTCTGCTACTTCTGACAAATACGTGGCTCGAGCCTGCCCTGTCAAAACGGTTTGTAACATAAAAGGCCATTGATCTCTTGTCCACTTCATACCTCCAGCAACTTCCTCAAACAAAACAAAGAAATCCTGCACATTATCCTCAGTGAAAGGTGGAATGACACTAGTCATAGTCAATCCCAGAGGGGGAGCAATTACGGGAGCATTTGTATTGACATTTAGTTGAGCCGTACGATATTGATATTCACATTGTTCGGTCGTTGCACTGGCATTTATTCTGGCTAGTTCTATACTTGCGTTGGCTTGTTCGGTATTTGCTTTTATTCTGGCTAGTTCTAGTTCAACATTTAGTCTGGCTTGTTCGGCATTTGCTTCGGCATTTATTCTGGCTTGTTCGGTCTTTATTCTGGCTAGTTCCAGTACTTGATCACCAGTCAAACCAGGTGGCACTTGTTCATCAAGTTGGCTAGGTTTACTCGGGATCCCACCAACTGCTCCGTCACCCTCCCCGCCTTCTACAGGGAACAGGTGGGTTTTTATGGTCTGAGCCACCTCTACTTTAGACATGTTTGAGACAGTTAATTGGAGATGTGAGGCAAGCACTTTCAGTTCGGATTTTGACAGACAGTCAATATCAGGGGCTGTGGGTTCTGATTCTATGAAAACTCTAGCATCTTCGTCATTAATTAGATGAGGCATGATTAATATTTGATTTTTAAGTAGTGAAACGGTAATTAAACTGAGTGAAACTATGAAACGAATCCTGGCGAGGTCGCCACTCTTCTGTTACATATCGTGATCCTCAAGTGGTTAACTTGATGAATCTAGATAGCACAGAGATATATATTAAGGTATCAGTCAGCTGAAGGCAAAACAAAAGTAAAATATAATAACATTATTTCCTGTTGTTGCTTCCTTTCCTTTTGGACCTTAGGACTTAGTATCCTGTATTGACTGATACTCTTTAATTATGAAAAATACTGAAACTAATTAAAGTCATGTAGTATTTATAAAGAATTATTATTTAACCGAAGCTTAGTAGGCTATGGTAATGAACCGAAGAAGTTATATCTAAAGAAGGACTATTAATTCTATAAAAAGTCTTGAAAGATAAATATTAAGGTAAGAATATTTCTGTCTCTTACCCTTTTTTAAATGAATAGCTAGTTTTCTTATATGTCCTTTTATTTATATTTAATGTAATTATTCTTGGTTCTTGTCTTACGTTAACAGTATTATATTATTATTATCGTCAGGATTGATATCAAAGTCACATAAAAAGTTAGATATATATTTAATAATTAGTTAAATGTATTTCTTAACCACGTAACATTGAGGTTTGATTAAGAGTAAATTAAGTTACAGGATCGCTTCATAGATTCGATTCAGGTCTCACTCAAATAATATGAAAAGCAAAAATAATATTTTGAAGCTAAAAGAATTTTCTTCAGCTTAGGAAATCACTAGAAGTAATATTAACACAGCCATGTTAGTCTAAGGCAATATTACTAATATGAGACAATAGCATCACCGTACTAAGCACCGTTAAGCAATGTAAGCTTAATTAAAAGAAAATGAAAGAACTCTTAAGTATTAATATAAAACAATAGTATTACTTTCATCATAACTCAATTACTTAAAGAGTTGCTTTAGTTCACAAGTTAGTCAACTAAAATAGTTAAGTACATAATAATAGCGTTAACGTTAATTCCCAATCAAATAGTTAAGTACATAATAATAGCGTTAGTTAACGTTAATTCCCAATCACATATCTCACTAACCAACATAACTAAGTGTTTACACGAACACACTTAACACACACTTATATAATCTGACTGACAGTCACAATCCCATTATAATACTTCACCCCGTCTTCCTCCAGCTGCAAGTTCACCTTCCCCAACTCCAAATGAGACTGATTTGAATGCCCACTACTCGGGTCTTATATACTAAACAATGATGGTGTAGGAACGAATCAGGAGGGGGGGGGGGGGGGGGGGGGGGGGGGGGGGGGTAGTGCCCGCTCCAATCACAGCTCCTCGAGTTGCATAGCAGGTACATGGTCCAATGGGGCTCCTGGCGTCGATCATACGTCATAGCGTCGGGTCATCGAAGTAGTTTGCAGGGTCCCCTATGACGCACGCAGGTGTGAAGGCTTGTTTGCTGGTATGCGGGCGAGCTGGTTTCCCACTCGCTAGTTCGCTCGCTAGTCTGCTTCGCCGCTTGGGTAGTTTGACACTCCTTTAACTCTAATTCTAACTCTTAAATTAACATACAGGGCTCCGTATGTCAGAATATATATATATATATATATATATATATATATATATATATATATATATATATATATGTTTATAATACATGCCACAAGATAACTTCACAAGTAAAGCCAATTGACCACTTGCGATTTTCGATCTATAAGGAAGTTGGAGCTGTAGACAACGATATAAAACAGCAATGCAATAATAATGTAGGTTTCTGATGGATAAAAAGCTTGTTGAAATGGGTTGTATTTTAACTGATAATTCTGCTAAATATCGATGTCTACAGCTCCAACTTCCTTATATTACCTATAGATCATTTGGAAGTAATCAATTAATATCAACGATTGTAAGTCATAAAAAGTCTGTGTAACTCTTTCAGTGCAGCTATTATCCCGCTAACTCTGCTCAATATACGATGACCTAGAGCCATATCCGAAGCCCAGACCGATTTCTAACGAGTTGATTGAGTCAAATTCTTCCCATAAAACTCATCTTTCATTCAATCAGACCTTCGCAGCCTTGGACTATTGGAGGGAAAGTGGCCATGTTGACGGCCAGTCACCATGTGTAGAATTGCCATATTTGTCTCCTCCATTTTGTATTTAACCCCTTCTGTACCGGCGCCGTCTTTTTAGCTTTATTTTGGCTAGTTATATACTATTGCTTAGTTAAATAAGGGTCTCCAGGAATATACAGGCTCCGAACTATCTCACTTAACCCTTTATACTACCACAGGTCCTTCAAAAACTGCACAAAATCGTCTAACAATAGCTAGAATAAATAGAAAAGACGTTGCCCGTACAGAAGGAGTTAATGCTCAAGATGACTCTATTAAATAATCTTATATTTTATCAAGTTTCGTGTGTGTTAGACAGTATGAGCTATGTAATGTGAAATTATCCTCACATTCGTACCTAGTACATTGCTGTTACAAATAAATGTAGAATACACTCTATGTTTTATGTATTTAAGCTTTCTAAAACGCATCTTGCTTGGACATACTCCCTCCCTCAACAAATTCATGGAGCAGACTGATATTACAATGGGTGGTAAATATTTTGCTACAACAAACCTTGTAAATGAGTGAGTTTTCTAACAGGAAGAATATGAGACTTAATGTATGTCTACGATCAAACACAAGGCAAGATATACAAAAGGTACAATACGACAGGTTCATTTATACACAAAATATTAATGGGTTACAATAATACTACAACAATACGTAGGTGCAAATACAATACTACATTCACAATATAAAAGGGAGTTATGTTTAATTGAGTTACACCTAAATATATAAAAATTAAAATCCCAGTTACTGAAAGTTACAGTCACACGTTCTCTTGAGAGTACGCTCTCTAAAATACAGTAGGTGAGTACTACACATGGTCGATGTATTTATGCAGTTACTATCTATTATGGGTTCTTAAACTCAGCAAATAATTATTTTATGAGTAAGGCAAAGTATATATGATTTTATAGTACTTCTGTAATTTTACTTAAATAATAAACTGAAATCGCTAATACAATAGCTTGTGAGATACACTTGATCAAAGTTATTTATGTAATTATATGAGTTTGTGAGTTATTAGGTTCAGTTAATTATAGTATTTAATGAGGATGGAATATTTTTAATACATTCATACACATGGCAATGGCAAAATAGACTATCTACTAATTATATCATAATGTTGGATTCTTAGCGAAGTAAGTCTAGTTACTGCTGCTCACGAGTTCACGTTTGTTCTTATCTCTCTTGAGAATATTGTCTCCTTTAAATGTTATCATAGAATAAATATATTTATCTGGTACAATCACTAAATATAAAATTATGTGTGAGAGGGTGTTGGAGTGATGGTAAATTAAGTCTCGCTATCTTATCCTCTATGTTATATTGAACCAGCCTGCCCGACTATAATACTATGAACAATATTTAGCAAGAACACAAGAATAGGGGATATGTGTATTTTGTTTTTCCAGACGGGGAGAATTACTAGGAGGTAGAAAGGTCTCTCAGGTAAAGACAGATTCATTAGTTACTTTATTTCTAATGATTTCCCTGACGTTGGAGGGGGAGTTTATCCCCCCTCATGGGTTTTATTTTTTACTTTTCTTGCATTCTGTTCTCTCTCGTTCCCGGCTGGATCTGGATTTTCGCCTTCAGGGGCTCCCTTTTTTCTTGTTGGGTGGTACAGCTTGGAGTTTAGATATCATTCAGCTTGCAATTTCTTTCTTCTGGTAGTTTAGCTCAGCTTGAAGGCTAAGTATCGTACCACTAGCAACGTCTCAATTTCCTTCTGTTGTTTCCACTTGCTGGTGTCGTACTTAGTGGTTCTGTCTTGGGACCAGAATGGCTAGTTTCGAACGTAGCGGGCTGACCAAATCACTGATCAGAAACGCTAGTCTCGAATGTAGCGGACTGACCAAAACACTTAGCACTTTCTCATCTTTGGATCGAGGGAAGCCTGCCATGTCTTTGGAAAAAGGACCTGGTTTCGAACTTGGGGACAATTCTGTCATTAGACCAAGATTTGTACCTAGCTGGCTTATCCTGGTCAATTCGGCTGGAATAGTGTCTCCTTGCTTTGGGGAATCCTGGTCCTATATTGTGGGGATAGAGGGGCATGGCAGATGGTGGTTTGCACTTTTGGGCCCTCTGACGGCACTCCGGGAAATGGTCAGCTCGTGCGGGCATCTGCTTGGATGAAGGTTGCACTGGTCCTCTGGTCCTGGTGATTTGGTGTTCTTCTGGTGTTGGTGGTGCTGATGGCATCTATTTTTATTGTGGGCATAACAGTAACCCTAGAACCATATGGCATCATCTGGCAATAAGTAGCATGGGTTGGTTCAACCATCTCCGCCGGTAATACCAATACGTACAGGTAAGTCCGCAGTAAGAGCCTATTTTATATAGGATGTACCAGTACGTCAGCTGCAGTGAGTGGGTTAGGACAGGTGCTTTAACATCCCTGCAGTAGTCTGTATTGCAGAAAATGATCACAAGCAATGATTCAAAATTAACAATCCGCAAATAATATTGTGCATAAATTATGCATTGTTTACATTTTCTTGCACAATTATCACTTAAATATGATTTGTTCTAACACAATCATAGACTTGGCTGCATATTAACTCACTGATGGTGATATTATTTACTTTTCATTGAATAAAATATACTAGACAATATACATGCCAGTAGCTTGTAACATTTGAGAGGGAAAAAACAAGAGTTAATTATGACATATTGGTGAACTTAACCCTTCTTTGGCGGTGCGCAACTTATGTTGTGTGAAATAAATATGGACTAACTGGCGGTTCACAACTTATGTCGTGTGCCATTTTCACCATGTAATGTTGCTGAGAGAGAGAGATGAGTGGTGGGAGGAGCGTAGCAAGCGTATGACTGCTCCAGACCACCGCGGCGGACTTACTGACATGAATCCCACCCTCCTCCACCCTCTCTCACTCGCTACACAGGGAATTATGTAAGGAAATTACCTAATTATAGGGTTTTTGCACTCGTGTTGCTCGATTGTTGCAAGAGAACCAGTGGTCGTACAAGGATGGTTCGGGTGTCATTGGAAAGTTCTGTTTACGCCCTTTCAGGGATAGATACTTGTTTTACGCTCTGGGTCTTATTTAGGCATGAAAATGATCACGTAAACAACCCTATTTAGGGTATAAAAAAAAAACTGATGGGCGCTACGGTCCCCTAGACCGCCTAGCCCACCAATAAGGTGTTAATACAACGTACCGTACTGAATACTAATACAGCATCAGTAATATCTTCCCTTAATGGGGATAGTTGTTTTTTTCTGGGCCCCCTTCTCCCTCTTGTTTAGCCCCATTAGTTTTGAGATTTTAAGATGTTCTTTCCATTAGTTGGGCGGTTTTAAGACCTTTCGCCTCATTTCTTCGTCAATATAAAGACCTTTCGTTCAATTTCGGCGTCGATCTTTTTCCGGGCGAGCGATAGCAAGCTTGTAATATAGTAGTAACCGGCTTTCGGCCGTGACATTTTTCTATCGAAAAAGGAACAAATTTATCTAAATGGGAGATATGGGGGGTGTATGTTTTAGCTTGATGGAGGTCAGGGAGATCAAATATTAAATAATGATAAACACATAAATAAATCAGCAAATAAATACAGCCCCCCCCCCCCTCTTAACCCCTTGAGGATCATGATGCGTTTTAGCAATATATTTTTGGCTACCATTTATTCAGCTTAGCAAGGATCTGTAGGAGTCGGAGACAAAATGTATGTTTTTGACCCCTTATATTCCTAGAGGTCCTTTCTAAACTTCATAATTATCATCTAATGATAGAGAAAATATACCGACAAAATGGGTCACAATACTAATGGGGTTAACCCCTTCAGCACCATGACGCCCATTTGCCTTTGATTCTGGCTAAAACTAGAAAATGTTACGCAGTTTAAGAAGGGCTTATGTTATTAAGAGGGTTTATTGAGATCATATTCACCCATTTGGGACATACAATATAAGTAGATATTAAGATAAAGAAAATCGTATAATGGTAGCCAGAATATGATGAAAATTACGTAATGGTGGTAAATAGGTTAATATACCAGGATCCGATCCTGTGGAATTGTCGTAACGAGTCCAGTATTGTAACCACTTAGCCACGCATCTCCAAGGTTTGTCTTTCTCTGTCTCTTTGTAAAGCTGGCATCACCTGTATTAAATAATCGGTATCAGAGTATGGTAACCGTCTTAAGGGGGTAGTGATCGTTTGTTAGGTCTAATTATGTATATATTCCTTTATCTTTTGGTTTCCTCGCTAGACCTCCATCAAGCTTAGAAAAACACCCCCTAGATCCCATTTCAAGATAAATTTGTACATTTTGTGGTAGAAAAATATCCCGGCCGAAGGCTGGTTCTTTCTAAAAAATTAAAGGCTCGCTATCGCTTGCCAGGAAATAATCGACACCTAAAGGTCACGAAAGGTTTTAATATTGACAACAAAATGAGGCGAGAGGTCTCCATATCTCCAAACTAATGGGAAGAACGTCTTAAAACCTCAAAACTAATATGCTAAACATGAGGGAAAGGGGGTCCAGAAAAAGAGAGTAGTACCCCCTTAATTTAACAGTAGTTTATAATATGATGTTGAGATTTCATTTGATATTCCAGGTGCTTGTTTCTGATTGTACCGTACACATTGTAGACTAAAGCCGGTATCACACGAGCGCTGTTTTCCTCAACATTTATCCTCAACACTGGTCTGGCAGCCTAGGAGGTCAACATTTAAAATATTTCGGATACTTAAATTTATCTATCATCAGTCTAATTTCCGATACCAGTGCTAAATATTCCAGAAATGTTGCCAGAAAAATTTTGGTCATCTGTTGACTATAAAAGCTCTCGTGTGATACCAGCTTAACGGTAAAATGAAAGCAGCATTGGTCGAATAACAGCCTCTTCTTTATAACATGTTGAATTTGATCAAGTGACTCCGAGCCCAGTATCGGATACAAGTCGTTGTGTGACGCGACCTTAAGGGGGTCACCGTTTTTTGTTTTTATCTTTCTCTCTTTTTCTCTCTTTCCCTGGCTTGTATCCATTTGGCCCCATTCAGCCAACTGTTTTAAGACGTTTATCCCCATCCAGGTGTCGATTTCTTCCTGATCGCTCGCCAGCATTGTAGTAGAGTCATTTTCAGAGCTTCCGTGACCGTGTTTAGGATACCAAAGTTTCTCAGTGAATTTAACAAGGGCAACTGATGCTACAAAAATAAGCCCCCATACACCTCACCAAAATGACGGGAAAGTTGTTATTTTAGACGTTTTTCAAAATGGCCGCTGCCGTCATCTTAAAAAATTGATAAAGTTCTATTTCTTGAAGTGAATGGCCAAAAATTACAATTTTGGTGTCTATTCCCACTAATTATGGTGTCAGAAAACCAATGGGATGGCATAATTAAAAAATAATTAATAACTAATTACCAAATAATTAAGAAAATAAGAAAATAATTAAGAAAATCAATGGGATGGCATAATTCATGATTTAGAGTCCCATTAACCTCAACATCTAAGACAAATATGATGTTGTGTGACACTTCTGCATAGTAGCCACGTGCGGGCATGCGCGCGCGTCGGCTGCCCAGCCGTTTAGAAACCGGCTGGCGGCAGCCGGCCGGCCGGCTTTTCCTTAGTATATATCCTACGACAATGTAACTAATGTCTGGGATATTCTTATGTTGTTTCACAGCTTGTAGCTGCCCTTATTCTTAACCAACGCATCTTAGTATATTTTATTCTCGATAGTTGATTGTTTCATTATAATATATAAGATGTAAGTTTAGTGAGAGTGGGAGGAGACGAGCGGGAGAGAGAGACCGGCTGGGGGACGTTGCTTCGCGCGGAGAGTCTAGCTTGGGACGAGCCTGATGTGCCACATGCATTTGTTCGCAACGTTAGGCTTAGTTTCGACTCACGCACGGGGTAGACGATTTTGACCCGGCAACTGTGTTGAGTGTTGCCAAGCCTGGGATGTATTCTGCATGCCTAGTGGGGGTTCCAGACAGATTCAAGACTCAGAGCTCACCTCACTGTCGTACCCTTCGGACCCCCTTGATATCTATCCCTCTCAACCCCACTTAGAAACTTTCTCTCTTACTTTGTATACCTTCCTTCCACTACTTCACCAATCTATTTAATTATCCCATCCCCTTGATAGACCTTATATCTATTATTGTATTAACGACGAGCTCTCAGATAACTAGATAGGATTTTGGGCCTTATGCAGAGACGTAATTGTTAATGAGACCTAGGAAGCTTTTTTGTTGTCTCATATTTGGTGGTTTCATGCTTGCTAGTGTGTTCTTGTGTCAGGTTAGCAGGGGCTAGACCGGAGGGGAGGCTTTTTGCGATCCTTTAAGTAAAGTCTGCTGGTGCGAGTCCTGTGGACCCGCACGACTTTACTAGGATACCCGTGGGAGTCTGGGGGCATTTTCTTGTCTGTGTCCCTGTGTGTCTAGTGTTGTGTTGTGTGAGGGCCCTTGCCTAGTCCACTCAGCACTGCGCTAGCACGTCTTGCTTTTGTTTTAGGGTCGCCAGGAGAGAGTCAGATACTTGGGATCTGAGTCTCTCAAGAGAGCACCCTTTCAATTAGAGTAATTTGGCGCACAGACTTGGGAACGTCCCTAGGCTAGAGCAGGTGGCTCAGCCCGGGTATCCGAAGCCTATATCCTTCCAGCTAGACCTCTGCCACCTGGCAGATTAACAGCAAGGGGTTTATTATTTCTGTATGCTTGTTATTGTGCCTCAGTTTACCGTTTTTGTGAGCATTGTGAGTCAGGGTGTGGCTTAGAGACTCTGTCCGAGCAGGCTTGCCTGACTAAGAGTGAGAAACACACCTGTATGTGGTTATGTTGCGAGTTGCTGCCTTTATTTAATTATACCTATGCCATTATACACTGTAGGTCTATTCACTAGTATTTATTCCTGCTTATGAGTTGAGAGTTCTCTAAATCCGTAACGTACTTTCTTTGCTAAGCATCAGATCCTACAGTAGCCGCATGCAGTTTAGAACCCCGCATCTTGTCTACCGGTATGATGTTTTGAGGACTGTTTGCTTTCACCTTCTTTCACGCAGGGGTGATTAGTTGTATTAATTAACGTAACGTTAAATGTACTTTCTTCTAGTTTGTTATTAAATTGTTTCTGCAATTTAATTCCGTTATCTATCTTTTCCTTGAAGCTTTAAGTCAACTTAATTGTGTGATCTTTTATATAGCCTGCCTGACTATCAGCAGTCTATAGTGCGTGCACCCTGTAACCGAGTCATAGGATACCTTGTTGTCCAGGCAGGACTCTTGACGGTTTAGGGTGGTTTGTTGCCTGGGTTTATAGATAAGGGTTGGATCTAGCGTTTTCCGTTGTTGCTTGTTGCCGCATACCTAGTCCAATAGAAAGAGCCCAGTGTTTATATATCCCAGAACGTAACAAATGGCGACCTTGCATAGGATTTACTGAACAGAGGAATATAGTGGTCATTTGTTTTGAGATTCCTTATGATTAGAGGAATACAGTGGACATAGAGGGTTTTTTTTGGAGCAACCAATATAACACAAAAAAGACTTTAAATAACATTAGTATATACATACTTGCATAGGAGATAAGGCACATTCTATAACCGTGATAATTACTGCAGTACACAAACATGTCTAATACATCAGAACACAGTGATGGGTCAGGTCACGATACGGGCTCGGAGGGAGAAAGACCTGTGGAGTGGCTAGTCGATAGCGAGGAGGGTGCTAGAAGATTTTTAGAGGTGCCCCTTACCGCTGCCAGGGTGTTGAAGCTGAATAAGTATGGCTTAAAGTGTGTGGCAGGTCTTCAGGGTCACCAGGGTTTAAGTGGCATGAGGAAAGATCAGCTGAGGACTTTGATATTGGGTTTAGAAGGGAGAGACCTGGGTGGAGAGGCGACTGGGGGCCCCGGTCCCCAGCCCCCCCTCCACTCTACCCCCGTATCAAACGTCAGGGTGCCTGAATTTAGTACATACCCCCAAGTTGATGGTCAATGGCAGCGTGGAATTCAATCACAGGGACCCTCTCCATTAAATGCACCTTCCCCTCCTCAAGGGTTGACTCCAGATTTGTTGTTTCGGCTTGAGATGGCCAAGGTTGAGGCTACCGAAAGACAGGCTAGAGCTCAGGTTGAGGCTACCGAAAGACAGGCTAGAGCTCAGGTTGAGGCTGCCGAGAGACAGGCTAGTGTGCAGGCTGAGGTTGCTATAGCTCAGGCTGAGGCCGCAGAGAGAACAGCTATACGAGAGGCTGAACTGCCGGCAGAGTCTACTAGGTATCGGGCTGACAGGGAGCTGGAGAGATCTCGAGTGGAGGTAACAGACATCGGGACCAATCATTGTCGCACCTGCTTAAACTAGTTCCTGTGTTCGATGAATCATGTGTGACTGAGTTTTTTATGCGATTTGAGAAGAAGTGTCAGGAACACCAGTGGCCTCAGGAAAAGTGGGCAGCATTAGTTTCATCAAGACTCCTAGGAAAGGGGCTAAAAGCGTATGATGCACTACCTTTAGAGTCCTGTGTAGTTTATGATGAGCAAAAGAAGGCTGTGCTACGGGCCTATGAGTTACAACCAGAAACTTACCGCTTGAAGTTTCGGGGTGTTACTAAGGGCAAGGATAGTACCTTCCTAGAACACGCCCGGGACTTGTCTGATGCACTACGACATTGGCTGCGTTCTGAGAGGGCAGCTACTTTTGAGGAGTTGAGTGAGCTGGTTCTCTTGGAGCAGTTCTTTAAGTGCACAGGCGGGGACTTAACATTAAATATAAAGGAAAAAATCCTAGAACTCTCCAGGAGGCAGCAGAAATGGCTGACCGCCGACTGTCATTAATTTGAGGGTGCGGAGCAGCAGCTAGGAGTGAGTCGGGTGCAAAGGATCGTACCCCTCCCCCTCCCAAGAATTTTGATACACATAAATACACAACACCATCTAGCACTGACAATAAAACTGAACATAAACCAAATACCGTCCCGTATAAGAAGTCTAATGGTACCTCCCACTCCCAAGGGAAACCAAAGAGTAAAGAGTGCTTTGCATGTCACAAGGAGGGTCACTTTGCAAATACTTGTCCGAACAAGCCACCAAACAAGGTTGTGTCATTGGCCCGCAGCATAGGGGTGTCGCCTATATCTTCTGAGTTTGCCAAGGGTAGTTCGTCAGAGGTTGGGACACAGCCTGTGTTCAAGAGTCCAGAAGGCTCGAACCCTGTCCGCGATGTCTTTGGGGGTCATAGAGGGCATGGTTTTGTGAGGTGGGCTGGCGAAAGGCGAGGAGTTAAGCTATTGCGTGATATGGGGGCTTCTCAGACCTTGTTAAAGAACTTTACTGGTAGACCGATTAACGCTGCTCGGGTGGTGGTAGTTCAGGGGATCAATTCTACGAAGTCCTACCCGCTGGTGCGGATGGAGCTGGAGGTGGGTGGTGTGGCGAAGGAGCTGGATGTAGGAATTGTAGAGAACTTGCCTGTTGGGGGCGTTGACCTCCTCCTCGGCAACGACTTTGCGGTACCTGCTTCTAAGGTTTCACCCTTGGTCGTTGCCGAGAAGGTGGCCGACGTTAGTAGGGAGGAACAGGAGTGGGTTGAGAAGTGTAGCGTACAAACCATGGCGTGTGTTGTGACGCGTTCTCAGACATCCGGAGCCTTGCAGCCACCACCTCAGTCTATCAAACCGCAGAGCAAAGGTGACAAGAAAACGGGAAGTGTTGGTCAATTGGAGAGTTTTGAGCCGGCAGTGTTTCTTGGTGACTCATTATTGGCACCTATGTTAGAGTCTGGAGAGGCCCCGGGGCCTGTCACCGCTAGTGCAGGTGCAGGGCAGGAAGAGACTCTGCGACAGCATCGTTATGCGCAGCGTGAGGAAAGGATGGCTCAGCGGGACATTGGAGGTGGAAATAAATTATTTAAGATGAACTTGGATAATCTCGCACCTGCTGATATATGTTCCTTGCAGCTGGAAGATCCTGAAGTCAGGGCGTGTGGTAATGGTGCTATCAAACTGGAGAGCGATGGGGATGTGCAGCCTGGTGATTTTTTCTTGTCCGAGGGGATCTTGTATCGGAGACATCAGGATCCCAAGAAAAAGTGGGATGGCGGGTCAGGATTAGTGGACCAGTTAGTAGTATCGAGGGTGTGCCGTGAGAGCTTATTGAGATTAGCTCATGATGTGCCTTTGGCAGGGTACCTGGGGGCACGTAAGACGGAGGCAGCTCTGAGCAAGCTTTTCTGGTGGCCTGGGTTAAAGGCGAGTGTCGTGTCATGGGTGTCACAGTGTCACACTTGTCAAGTTGTTGGGAAACCCAATCAGGTCATCCCGAGAGCCCCGTTACAACCCATCCCTGTCATTGGGCCGCCCTTCAGCAAAGTAGTTATCGATATGGTTGGCCCATTGCCCCCCACTAGTGCCGGCAATCAATTTTTACTAGCTGTAATGGATGTAGCAACACGGTATCCAGATGCTTACCCCATGCGTAACGGGATGGCTAAGACTGTTGTCAAAAACCTACTTGCCTATTTCTCTCGTTATGGCTACCCTCAGGAGATCCAGTCTGATCAGGGATCCAATTTTACTTCTGCTCTGTTTAAGCAGACCATGCAGCAACATGGGATAGTGTCTGTGGTGTCATCTGCCTACCATCCCGAGAGTCAGGGAGTTTTGGAAAGGTGGCACTCGACTCTCAAGAGTATGTTGCGGTGTTATTGCATGGAAAATGGGAAGGACTGGGATCTAGGTCACCCATACGTTTTATTTGCTGCGAGAGAAGTACCTGGGGAGAGCTTGGGATTTAGCCCGAACGAGTTGGTTTTTGGACACAGGGTCAGGGGGCCCCTCCACATAGTCAAGGAGATCTGGGAGGGAGTCACAGAGCCATGCTCGCTTCTAAAGTATGTTGTTGAAAGCCGTGAGAGAATGCTAAAGAGCTTGGAGGTAGCAGGTCGGAACCTTAAGAGTTCACAAGCTCAGATGAAGGACAGATACGACCAGAAGGTGAAGCTGAGGGAGATTGAAGTAGATCAGGAGGTACTGATACTACTGCCTCTGGTGGGACACCCCTTGTCTGCCAAGTATTCTGGTCCGTATCGGGTTGTAAGGAAGGTTTCTGATCTCGACTATTTAGTAGCTACTCCTGATCGTAAGAAAAAGAACCAACTTTGCCATGTAAATCTGATGAAAGAGTATGTGAGGCACCCCTCCGAGCCTCTCACTGTCCCGGTGTTGATCTGCAGCGATCGTGGTGGAGAAGGAGGAAGGGACAGTCAAGCTGCGGGGAGGATAATTGGGATTGTCATGTTTCCGCAGATCAGTGGGCGGGGAATTCTAGACAAGTGGCTCACGAGTTGATATTGCACCTGCCTGAGCAACAGCGTGTAGCTGTGCAGCACTGGTTTGATTCAAACCCAGCTGTTTTCGCGGAGCATCCTGGCCTCACTACTCAAGCGGTGCACAATGTCGATGTTGGGGACCACCCGCCCTTTAAATCAGTGCCATACCGTGTTCCCCCTATTAAATTACCAGCACTTAGGGAAGAGCTGGATTATATGGTGAAACGTGGGCTGATTTCTGAGGGTGTAGTAAGGTGGACTTCCCCAGTCACACTGCAGCCCAAACCAGATGGCAAGGTGCGGTTTTGTATAGATTTCCGCAGGTTGAATGGTTTAGCCCCCACAAATGCCTACCCTCTCCCTCGCGTGGACGACAGTGTGGATAAGATAGGAAAAGACAAGTTCCTCACTAAGATAGACCTTGTTAAGGGTTATTGGCAAGTGCCCTTGTCTGAGCGAGCGCGAGAGGTGTGTGGGTTTGTGGTGGACGGTGCCACATATCGTTGCCATGTTATGCCATACGGGCTGAAAAATGCCCCTGCAACGTTTCAGAAATTAATGAACGACATTGTAGCCGACATTCCCAACTGTACGGTGTACTAGATGATGTCATAATATACG
This sequence comes from Paralithodes platypus, assembly GCA_032716605.1. Taxonomy (NCBI): domain Eukaryota; kingdom Metazoa; phylum Arthropoda; class Malacostraca; order Decapoda; family Lithodidae; genus Paralithodes; species Paralithodes platypus. The sequence goes on from CM064566.1 coordinate 28,611,277, forward strand.
ACGAGGATTTTAACAGTCACTGTGCTCACATCGGACAGCTTTTTAAGAAACTGAATGGAGCAGGTTTGGTGGTAAACCTTGGTAAGTGCGATTTTGTCAAAGCCACAGTTTTGTACCTGGGGTTCGAGGTGGGGATGGGTCAGGTGTGCCCTCCACCGACAAAGATTAAAGCCATCGATCAGTTTCCCCAGCCTACGACTAAGAAACAAATCATGCGGTTTCTAGGTATGATAGGCTATTATCGTCGCTTCATCAAAGGCTATTCGACTGTACTTGCACCTTTAACTGACTTATTATCTAAGGACAAGAAGTTCTGGTGGTCTCCTGAGTGTGCAGAGGCGTTTTCTTTGGTGAAACACCTGTTATTTACCCACCCCATACTCAGGGCCCCGGACTTCAGCAGACCTTTTCAGCTGGCGACTGATGCCAGTGGCGTAGGGGCTGGGGCTGTCTTGTTACAGACAGATGATGAAGGTATCGAACATCCAGTGAGTTTTTACAGTAAAAAATTCAATAGTGCACAAAGGAATTACTCTGTAATTGAAAAAGAACTCCTGGCGATAGTGCTGGCGCTCAGGCACTTCGATGTATATGTTCCTGCTTTCGGACCAGTCGTAGTGGTTTATACCGATCATCACCCTCTGAAATTCTTGAAACAGTTTCATAACCGGAATATGAGGCTGACCAGGTGGTCACTCATGCTTCAGGAGTATAATCTGGACATACGCCATATTGCCGGTTCTGATAACGTGATAGCGGATTGTCTATCAAGGGTGGATGATGTTGGTTAGACTGCCACAGGATTGAGGGTTGAGTGTGGAGGAAAATAGGCTGTCACTGTAGTTCAGCCGAAAAAAACAAATTAAAAACGCAAAAACCTTATAAAAACTCTATATTTTTTATAACGTGTAGAATTTTGTATAAGATGTTGTAGCAGTATCTAAGTTGAATGTTTTCGCTTATTGTCGCTAAGTTAGTTGAACTTGCTCGGTGGAGCGCAACAGTCTTTATTTTTTTTATATATAGTGCCTTGTGTCGCAACAGTGTGTGGTACTATGAGAAGCTTTCTGTTATATATGAAGAACTTAGTCAAGGGTCTTATTTCTTGGGGGAGGTGTGACGCTTCTGCATAGTAGCCACGTGCGGGCATGCGCGCGCGTCGGCTGCCCAGCCGTTTAGAAACCGGCTGGCGGCCTTTTCCTTAGTATATATCCTACGACAATGTAACTAATGTCTGGGATATTCTTATGTTGTTTCACAGCTTTTAGCTGCCCTTATTCTTAACCAACGCATCTTAGTATATTTTATTCTCGATAGTTGATTGTTTCATTATAATATATAAGATGTAAGTCTAGTGAGAGTGGGAGGAGACGAGCGGGAGAGAGAGACCGGCTGGGGGACGTTGCTTCGTGCGGAGAGTCTAGCTTGGGACGAGCCTGATGTGCCACATGCATTTGTTCGCAACGTTAGGCTTAGTTTCGACTCACGCACGGGGTAGACGATTTTGGACCCGGCAACTGTGTTGAGTGTTGCCAAGCCTGGGATGTATTCTGCATGCCTAGTGGGGGGTCCAGACAGATTCAAGACTCAGAGCTCACCTCACTGTCGTACCCTTCGGACCCCCTTGATATCTATCCCTCTCCACCCCACTTAGAAACCTTTCTCTCTTACTTTGTATACCTTCCTTTCCACTACTTCACCAATCTATTTAATTATCCATCCCCTTAATAGACCTTATATCTATATTGTATTAACGACGAGCTCTCAGATAACTAGATAGGATTTTGGGCCTTATGCAGAGACGTAATTGTTAATGAGACCTAGGAAGCGTTTTTGTTGTCTCATATTTGGTGGTTTCATGCTTGCTAGTGTGTTCTTGTGTCAGGTTAGCAGGGGCTAGACC